>ML822617.1:19449-75013 GCA_009831015.1 Picea engelmannii | reverse complement strand
TAGATGTGCATGCTAAATATATGATATTATAGAGTGTGGCACTGCAACTACGCAGTAAACAATGATGCATTGGTGTGCGCACTGAATGTTTGGGGCTGCACAGAACAAATTTGTGGTGCATGCACATTACTAATACACGATGTATATGTTAAAAATTGACATCACACATTGGTGTGTTTTGAATACCAGTGCATGCATGGGTTTTGGAAGAAAGGATTCTAACAAGATTGTGCATAATTTTCAAGAAGTTATCTCATGAATTCACCTAACAAATCTTGTTGCCTGCACATTTTGCAGAATTATCAATGATTAGAGCAGGACAAAATCAACGTAGAAGATCAAAAGCATGGAAGATGCGTAGAGGACTTACTGTCTTGATGATGAATTCAAGGATTGTATGTCGGTTTGGGTGTTGATGGTACAAAATCCAAGGAGGAGTGAATGAACTTGGTAGAAACAATAAAGGGATTGCAAAAAGATGTCCAAAGCTATAAGGATGATAATGAAAGGCTTATGAGAGCCAAGGAGCAACAATATGACTTCAGTGTCAAATTGATGTAGAGCCTAGACATAATAGAAAATAAAATGGATAAGGAGACCGAGTCAAGTAGGTCAAGTAGTTGTAGGTCTTATGATGAGAAAAGAAGAGAATCAAGAAGTGTTGGTAGGCATCGACCTCACTCGCCAAAGCATTCATTTAGGAAAGAGAACAATAGTACAAGTCCATCTCCTATCAACAAAAATAAGAGAAGGACAAGGTTGGATGAGCTACATGCATAAATGAATAAGGTCAAGCCTCCTACCTTTTACGGTGAGCACAAGAAGGATGAAGATGCAGAGACTTGGTTGTTGGGTATGAGGAAGCACTTTCAGTTGCACAATTATTCTGTGTAAGCAGAAGAGAGAATTTCCATTTATTGACTAAAAGGAAAAGCATCAATGTGGTGGGATCAGTTTGTGCAAGTGCAACACATTGATGAAAAGAAAGTTATTTGGATGGAGTTCAAGAAGTATTTCCAAAAGAAAATCTTATCCAAGTGGTACTATGACAAGAAAATGAAGGAGTTCTTCGAACTCAAGCTTAAGAATATGACAATAGATGAGTATGAAAGAATATTCTTAGAGTTGCTGAAATATGTCACATTCATCAAGGATGAACAAGTTAAAATTCAGAGGTATCTGAGTGGGCTGCCATCATTTATCAGTGACAAGATACAATATGATTACCCCAAGACATTGGAGGAAACAATAAGGTGTGCTAAATGCCTTTATGAGCAACAAAGGGGAAGATCGACTTTCCAAAAGGCTTGGGAAGATAAGATGAAAATCTTGATGGAACAAAGGAAAAAGAGGGCTAAGCCACTGTTTTTCAGGAATACTCCACAAGGACAACCAACTCCTAAGGAGTCCAGAATGATGGAGATAGTGGAGCAAAATCCAATGAAACAACCTATTCAATGTTGGGGTTGTGGTGGGGATCATATGTGCAGAGATTTCCCTCAAAGAGGTGATAAAGTGAGGATTGCATATAATGTACAATAAGTTGCGACAGTTGAAGACATGGGCAGAAATGCACCTAGGATTTACACAGCACTGGATAACAAACAAACTGAGTTTCAGTCACACGTGATCAAGGTGGAAGGTAAGATTAATGATCAACCCATTGCTATTTTAATTGACTCATGAGCTACTCATAGTTATCCAGATCCTAAGATGGTGGAAAGATTCATTTTGCCAAGAATCAAGTTGGGAAAACCTTGGTCAGTGAAATTAGCTATAGGAGCAAAAAGGAAAATTAATGAAATAGTTAAGACATGTCCAATGGAGATGAATGGACAAAGCAAAAAGGTTGATTTGAATATCATACCTTTGGGCTTGTATGATTTCCTCATTGGTATGGATTGGATGGACGAGCACCATGTTGTCCTTGACTGTTATAATAAGGCATTTACTTGCTTGGATGAGGAAGGGAACTTAAGATCGGTTCAAGGAATTCCAAGAGTTGTATCTATCAGAGAAATTTCAGTCTTGCAATTGAAGAAAAACTATAGGAAAGGATGTCAAGTATTTGCAATGCACATGGAAGGGGCACCTAAGGATAAAGTGCCAAATGTTGAAGACTGTGTAGTACTGAAAGAGTTTGAGGATGTCTTTAAAGAGATACCGAGATTGCCACCAGAAAGAGATATTGATTTCTCTATAAACTTGATGGCTGAAACAACACTTGTATACAAGAATCCTTATAGGACAAGTACGCCAGAGCTGAAGCAGTTGTAGATGCAACTTGAAGAGATTTTGAAGAAGGGGTATATACGCCCAAGTGTGTCACCTTGAGGTGCCCCAGTATTGTTCGTGAAGAAGAAGGATGGTACAATGAGACTTTGTATCGACTTCAAGCAGTTGAACAAAGTAATAATAAAGAAAAAGTATCCTTTGCCAAGGATAGATGACCTCTTTGAATAACTGTGGGGCACACTGATATTTTCAAATATTGATCTCAAATCTGGATATCACCAAGTGAGAATTAAGGAAGAAGACATCAATAAGACGATCTTTAGAACGAGGTACAAACATTATGAGTTCACAGTGGTGCCATTCGGGTTGTCAAATGTTCCAGTTGTCTTCATGTGTTTGATGAATGGAGTTTTCAGAAGTTATTTAGATAAGTTTGTCATTGTATTTCTGGATGACATACTTATTTACTCAAAGTCTGAAGAGGATCACAAGGAACAATTGAGGATGGTACTGCAAGTATTGAGGGAGCATCAATTGTATGCAAAGTTGAGTGAGTGCTCATTTTATCAGCGACAAATTCATTATTTGGGTCATATTATTTTCAAGGAAGGAATAGTTGTGGATCCAAAAAAGATAAAATCCATTGAGGAATGACCGACACCAAGAAATATCACAGAGGTGAGGTCCTTTATGGGACTTACAGGTTATTAAAAAAGGTTTATTGAAGGATTCTCACAGATTGTGCATCCAGTTACATCTTTGCGAAAGAAAGGTGCGCAATTTGAATGGACTTTGGATTGTGTCAGGAGTTTTCAACACTTGAAGAGTTTGCTGACAAGTGCGCCAATTTTGAGAATTGTTGATCCAGATGCAGACTTTGTTGTGTGCATGGATGCATGCAAATAAGGGCTTGGCAGAGTCCTTAATCAAAATGGGCATGTGGTATGCTACAAATCAAGAAAGTTAAAAGAGCATGAAAGGATCTATGCTACTCATGACTTGGAATTGGCAGCCATAGCGCATGTCTTGAATATTTGGTGGCATCATCTCATGGGTAAAAGATTTGAGTTGAGGACAGACCATAGTGGTCTGAAATATCTATTTGGACAACCAAGTTTAAATGCTAGACAAAGTAGGTGGTTAGAATTCCTCAGTGAGTATGACTTTGACATAAAGCATATCAGAGGAAAGAGAACAAGGTGGTTGATGCACTCAACAGGAGGGTGCATGAGATGCATGTTATAGCCGTTAGCATGTACAAATCCGATTTGTGTGATAAAAATTTAGAGGTTGCCAAATTAGATCAACGCTATGTGGACATAAAGGCGACTTTACAATAAGGTATGTGACAACATAATTTGGAAGGTTATGAGCTAAGAGCAGACGAGATCCTCATGTATAGACACAGATTCTATGTGCCAAATTATTAGGAGTTGAAAAAGTATGATATTGTCAGAGATGCATAAGGTTCCTTATGTTGGAAATCCAGGTTACTAAAAGACAATTGTTGCAATAAAAAAACAATACTGTTGGCTAGGTATGAAAAAGGAAGTTGTTGAATTTATTGCTAGATGTCTTGAATGTCAAAAATTCAAGGCTGATCATAGAAATCCAACTGGTTTGCTACATCTTTTTCCCATTCTTGAGTGGAAGTGGGAACTTGTAACCATGGATTTTATAATTAAGTTGCCTAGGAGTGCTAAGCAACATGATTCTATTATGTTGGTGGTGGAAAAGCTTACTAAAGCTGCCCATTTTATTCCAAAGAAGTCAACACACAAGGAAACCGACATTGTTGAGATATACATGCGAGAAATTGCTAAGTTGCATGGTGCACCTAAGACAATTGTGTCTAACAAAGATTCCAAGTTCACCTTGAACTTTTGGAAAGGTTTATTCAAAGGATTTGGAATAAATCTGAATTTCAACACAACATATAACCCTGAGACAGATGGAGAAACAAAGAGGGTAAATTAGGTGATTGAAGACATGTTGAGGATGTATGTGATGGAAAAACCATCAAAATGGGAAGACTGCCTTCACTTGGTAGAGTTTGCTTACAACAATGGGTATCAATCATCTTTAAAGATGAGCCCATTTGAAGCACTTTATGGTAGAAAGTGCAACACGCTAGTGAGTTGGGACAACCTAGCAGACTGCACAATAGTTGGGCTAGATCTGCTTAGGGAAATGGAAGAGAAAATGGTAAAGATAAGGCATAATTTAAAGGCTTCCCAGGGCTGGAATAAAAGTTGCGCAGATAAAGGTAGAACCCACAGAGTATTTAAAGTGGGCGACCATGTGTTCTTAAAAGTGAAAGCTAAACGCAATTCCTTGAAGTTGGGGAATTGTTCTAAGTTGGCAGCGCGCTACTGTGGGCCATTTGAAATCCTAGAGAGGAATGGTCCTGTCACATATATGCTTGCATTTCCTGCATCCTTTTGTATTCATAATTTCTCCACGTGTCATTGCTTAAAAATTACGTACCTAATGTTAATCATATTATTGATTGGAATGTGATTAAGGTGGTGCCAGAAGGTGATTTCTGAGTGCGACCGATTTGCATATTGGATCGGACAATCAAACAACTCCAGAATCGAGCCATGGAGCTGGTAAAAGTCCAATGGACCTGATACGGTCCTGAGGATGCAACTTGAGAGCGTGAGGATGCTATGTGGATATAGTATCCACATCTTTTTGAGAATTTTTGAAATTTTGTATGTACCTGTGTATATGATGCATTGAGGACAATGCATAAATAAGGGGGAGGGAAATGTAATGTCCCTAATCCTAACCCTTTGTAATTGTACATATAGGTTGGTGAGCTATTGGTACCAGTTGTAAGTGTAAATGTACATATAGGCTAGTGAGCCATTGGCACTAAGTTTTGGTCTTGTGTGCACCTAAGTAGTGCACAGGAATTGTTATCAAAGACAGGGTGCACATATTTCATAGTGATGTGCGCACCTGGGTAAGTGTGTGTGGTTGCACATTAAAGAAAGGGTGTGCACATTTCACAGTGTTGCATGCACTTGGGTAAGTGTGTGGGAATGACCTGAGAGTGTGCACCGAGCTGAGTTATATATATGTATATATATATATGGATGTATATGTATCGAGGTCGGAGAGCCTGTGTGATTATGAGGCTAGTGAGTCGGGACACAGATAGGTCAATGCTCCTATCCATGTAAAGTGTAATCATACTCAAGTTATTAATATAATATTACATCGTTGCATGTAGAGAGACTCGAAAGAAAAGAGATGGGGGGTTAATTCCACCGTAAAAGGGAAAAGGGGGCGAGACTTAAGTCGTAGGAAATATTTTAATAATATTTCCGAAAAAGTGTAAGCTATGGATATTTATTTTATCCTAACTTCCCGAGTGTAGGGAATGAGTCACCAAATGGCTTAAGCTAGTTTTGAAAGTGACAAGTGTCAATTTTAAGGCATGCAATATATATTGTTGGCCTTAGTGTATTTTGGGGGGAATCCATTCGGGGAAATCATTCATGTATTATTCACTCTCGTGTGAAAGGGGGGTTGGACCATCTGAGGAAGGACGACTATTACCTTATTTGCAAAGAGAAGCTTGTAAGGGGTTTATGTATTGTAACCAGAGTTTTACTGTCGAAGAGGTGGGTTTTCAGGCCCATGATCAGTTTTTCTAGGTGAGGGACTTGTTGTCGTAGAGGTTGGTTGTGAGGACCGTGAGCAATCTCTCCAGGTGAGAGTTTTGTAGAGAATATTTTCTTGGTGTGTTGGGAATTAGTCGCAGTTCTCAAAGACTTTATATCTGACTTGTTGTTGGTAACCCTGGAAGGGAAGTGGGGCAACTGAGGGATTATTGAGTAGAGAAGGGGCACACTTTCTTAGGTGTGACATGTGCGTGGGGAATGAGAGACTATAGGCTAGTTGCAACAACAAGCACCTTGGATTGAACAATTATGTTCAGAATCAGATCTTATCCTATCACTAGGAACCCTTTTTCTTTGGTGGAGTTAAGCCCCAACTCGGGGGTGACCTGTTCCTGAAATCTTACGAGCAACAAATTCTACGGCTGGGAGGAACGTCTGAGTTACGCGTGTTGTTGGTGACTTTCATAAAATATAAGTGTTCTTTATGTGCTTATTTATCTATGTTTGACATGGGTTAATTCTTATATGTTGTTGCATATAAGTAATCGTTGTTATTATGTCTAATGTTGCTTGGGCATGTAAGTGTGGTGTTGATAGTCATTATTTTAGTTGTGTCTGAGTATGAAGATTATTGATAGTTTTTCCTGTTATGTTATCCTTTGATATTGGTCATGAGTCTCCGAGGCAAGGATTGAATGGTCGGGTGCGCAAGAAAGTAGCCTATGTGCACATGAGGCTGGAACTCATGTGTGCATATAGGGAAATAGACCTTGAGCATAAGAAGATCAGAATTGGTGTGTGATGCCTAGATGGTTGTGTGCACGATAGTACCGTGTGATAAGTATACCCATGCACAATTGTTTTTAGTTACTTCAGCTGCTTAAAGTCAGTTTAAAAGGAGAAAATTAGTGTGGCGTGCCTCCGTTTGAGGTTGAACGCATTACTTCAAGTGATATTGTGCAGACTAGGGTTTAGTATAAAATATACGCAGTGCATTTTCATAGTAGCATTGTTCATTTGTATGTTGGGTGATGTTACAATATGGTTGATTCAAAGCTACAAAAGTTGAGATTGTGTGACATGGCCCAACCTGGGAGGCTATGGGACGTTACATTGTGGTATCAGATAAATGTCAGAGTGTTTTTGGAGTAGCATGGTCCAGCTTGGGAGGCTAGCGATTTTACACATGATCATCCTTACACCCTAGTTTGGTGAAAGAATTCAATGTGTTGCAACATCCACTTTTCTTGTTCGATACAAGAAAAAAAAGTTTTCTAAGCTAGTCTGCAAGTATGATCATTGACTCCATCACAAGGAAAGTTTCAAAGGGACCTATTGCTTATATAATGCTTAGTCAACTTGAGTACATAAGGAAATATTCGTTGCACTTCAGGATCATAACACAATAAAAAATAGCCGAGGTTCTAGCCTTGCTCAATGTGGCCATTTGTTGAGGTCTCAATAGCCTAGTTTATGTCTAGGATTTATTTTCTCCTTTTTAGGATTTATTTTTATCTTACCTCTGCATTTCCATGTAGCCTAGTTTCTTTCAATCCTTGTTGAGATGGCTTAATTCTCAAATTTTTCTTTGATTTCCCATTTCCTCATTTTCTTCTTTAGTTTGATCTCGTTTATTTTGATGGAAGTTTCCTTTATTTGAACTTTTTCAATCCTCTTTTCTATCTTTTCTTATTCTAAATTTTCCCCTGCAATTCCAGATTCTCAAATCAAACCCCCTTTTCACTTTATTCACATTTTCTTTACCCAATTTCAAAATCATGCGTGATTCTCTAATCAGGTCCCTTTTATTATTTGTACGAATGATCATTTTGTTTCCCTTTGAAGTCCTTTTATATTCAAACTTACATTCCCCAATTCATTTTCCAATTGGGCCTCATTTAAAAAATTGATCTCTCTCTTCATCTCCTTTTGTTGAGCCTTGTCCCAATTTGGAGATCGACCCTGATGTCCAAATTGGACCCTCCCATCACCATTCAAACTATACAGTTTTTTAGATATTTTTGATAATTTTAGGCTTCTATATCATATTATTTTTATAAGTTTTGGACTTTACCTCTGAAGGCCATATTTTTAATTGATCGAAAACCTTTGAATCATACCCTGCATTCACCAAAGTGCTTCAACCTTGGCCTGATTCAACGATCAACCCGATTTTCTAAATTGGGCCTACCATCTCCAAAACATAGTGAAAAGGGGTCTAGGTTTTCCAATCAACCTTGATTTTTAAGTTGGACTCTTTTCCCATTGGCTCTCTGTTCAAATCTTGGATTTTATTTGAAGTTCCCTCATAATCACCGAACTCTTGCTCCTGATTGAAAAACATTTATTTTGAAATGTTTTAAGAGCGATTGTGATTGGCCAAATTTTCAAAATCAGGCCTCCTACTTAAGAACCTTTGTCCCGATTCTATGATCAGGCCCAATGTATAAAATTAGGCATGACCTCATTTAAAATTAATTATAAGGGGTCCTGATTTTCCCAATAGGCCTCGATTCATAGATCAACCCACTTTCGCTCTTGGACTCTTAACACATGTGAAGTCATTTTAAAAGTTTGAATTAAATTCTTAATGTATAGATGCCACCTACGCATTAGCACACTTTTAAAGCACATTCAATCTCAACTCAATTCAACAGTGTCATGGATCAAATCACCACCTTTTGAATTTACAAATAAATGCAAACTTACCCTTTAGTCTTTTTTATTTGAAAGTTTGAAGTCAAATGTAAAGCCCATCTATTCGAATAGTCTATGCATTGAAGCAACGATTGGTCCCCCCTTGTAATGCTTGAAATTGTTGAATAAACTCAAGAATGTTACAACGCATAAAATATTGCTTTTCAATGGGCTTCTCCAACCAGGTACTTGATTTCAAAATGCACTTGATCAATTAGCAATTTTAGTTTTAAATGGGCTAGGTGGATAATTTCTTTGTTTTAGCTAATGGTGATTTCTATACGCATTCAAATTTTCCTTAGATTGAATTTAGTTTGTGATTGCATGTGCCCCTGATAGATTTCCTCTTTCGACCCTCAAAAGGAATTACTTCCCAAGTGAGCTACTTCCATGAGCTATGCTTCCCTTGATTTTCCCATACGAATTGATTTTGAGAAACCCAAGTTCGAGATATAAATTCTAGCTAAAATTCATATATTTTCTATGATGACATGCACTTTAAGTTAAGGTAAATATCATTGTCCTGAAAACTGGTTTCCATTTCGAATTTCTAGAAGTTAGCTATTAGTGGATTTAATTCCTTTTTTTGAGTTGAACCCTACATTCCTTGTCTTTTGCTACACTAACCTACAATAATTTCTACATGGCTACCAAAGAGTATGGTAGGAGACAAAAATATCAACAAGAGAGATCAATTGCGGGCCAACCAAGGATCAAATTGAGGTCATAGAAGTTAATAAGGAAACAACACTGTCAAGTGAACAAACCCCCATAATGATGGAATCATCAGTTAGTAGGGAAAATAAATTTGTCAAAACCAAGCAGACAAGCATGGAAGCCAAGCTACTAAAGATGTTAAATTGCCCATTTGTGTAGATTCTCCATACGCTTTTGGGTTTGATGGGGCCCACACATACAATGAATTGTTTCATGTGATCAAATATGAGAAAGGGCCCAGGGATGATGAAGAATTAGATGAAAGAGAAGAAGAAAAGCTTAATTTATTGCAGAAATAAAAAAATATCCTTCATACACAATTTAGAAGCCATATCTTTAGTGATGACTTATGCATAAGTGATCAGGTACCAAATACAACATACAAAATCCAAGACAAAGAGAATTATGAGTGATCATGGAAAATGTATTGGATCAATCACATCAACTAATTTTGAGGCCTACTACAAGTTTTCAAAGGTCGAAATCCATTTCACCAATGAGTGGCTGAGAGATTTTACTCATGACCATTGCTGCCATGACATCTTGATTGATTGGTATGAGGAGGGGATGCCTTTCAAATCCTTAAGTAACGAGATTTTCCCATCATACACCTTAGGTTAGGATACACATGAGAAACCCAATTGGTTAGCAGGATTTATCAAGAAAAAGGTTCAACTCATGTGAAAATAGGTTGGGTGATAATGATGTATGACATCACTAAAGGAGGTAAAATATTCAATTGGGTTGCTATCCTTTCCAAATCACTTGCATAAGCCATTGGAAAGGCTCAATGGGATGCTTTCTCAGGAACCCCCAAAAATTTACATGTCTTCTTACCTGTTAAATGTGGTTTGTGCTTTTAACACATTCATGGGGTTAGGTTGATCTTGGTCCCTAGAGTAGCCCCATGTTCATGTATATTTCAAATATTTATGGAAGAACATGTACAAATTTCAGCTTGCACTTATTTGTGATGGTTTCATGGAACCATTGTATAAGCTCATCTTTTTCAAACCTTGCTCACAAATATCTCCAGAAGCCATAGAAGTGTTGAAAACTAGATTAACACTATAGCTATATAAGGATTTATGGTGTTACATGAGCACCTCATACACTTCCATCCTAAGTGCTAAATAGTTTGACCATTTAGGAAATTGGGCACTAAACATCTTTACATGGTTTTATTGATTTCCTAATCAAACCTTAAAATAATGTGTGTCGAACTTATCCACTGTATATAGGCATGTATGGGATAATAGATTTCACTTGGGCTGGAATGGAAGGAGAAAACATTGAGGATATTCTTATTTTTAACTCTCTTTGTGCTCATTATTTCTCCTTACTGATTTTGTTTTTTTGTTAAGTAAGATAAGTACTATGTATTCATATATTCAAGAGAGTTTATGTACATGTTTAGAGGTTACTAAGGTCTGGTTAACATCTCATATATTTTCACTAAAAGGCTTAAAGCCCTACTTGTAGTCATAATAAACAAAATATAGTTTGAAATCATCTTCAAATAGAAGTCCAACAAACATATAAACAAAGTAGTTTTAGGGCTATAATTTTATGAGTATTAGGTGGTATATTATCATATAAATCATCCATAAGCAGTTTGCATGGGTAGAATATGCTTCCTAAATTAAAATAGTAAATCCTAAAGCTTAGACCTAGACATACAAGACCAACATTATAATGGAAAAGACCAAAAACCCCTAAGAGAGAGTCAAGAGACCTCGAGTAAGCCTCCTCATCATGGAAGGTGATGGGATGTTGTGGGGTGATTCCAACTAGGAATGTTGGTTTCACCTTTGCTAATGAGTCATCATGGGAATGTCAACATTCTAAGCATACAAGTCTAGTGGGTAGGGCACAAATTTCATTCTAGAGGGAATAATACTTTCCATCTAGAAGTTGAAGGATGTCTACAATGTGTTCCAAGAACAGGTTGTCTTATTGTGGTTGATTGTCCATATTTTAAGCCATCATTTCCTTGGTGTGCCAATATAGTTCCATTTTTATATTGTAGCAAGTGATTTTGCTATGTGAGATGCCTATATTCGAGACAAGTCTCTCCAAATATTTGCCCACTATCTGACTATGGATGGTTCACCTTTCTTGATGGACCATATACATGAGGACTCCTAATTGTTGAAAATTAGTAGGTTTGTGTGTGGAGTCGAACCCCTCCATTATATCCATGGTGTCAAAACCATGTTTGCTGGTGTGTGGAGGGTTGAGGATTTTTCTTTCTTGGCTTTGGGATTCAAGGGTCTCCCTATGCCATTTATTATATATGGGATGGCCTCCTTCCCCTCCATTTGGTCCCTAAGGTCACGAGGCTCGGGACTCTGTAGATATGAGGAGGAGTAAAAAATTCTCCATGAATTTTGCACCTACTAAATGGTGGAGCAGGTAGCAACTTCTCAACTGGTGGGAAATGAGAGACCTCTTCTCCTTCTAGATTCTATAAAAAACTACCTAACAATGTTGCCTAGGAAAATAAATAGTGATGCCCACAATGCCTCTCTAAACTCCCTTTGTCCTTCATTCATCATCGCATTTCCTACTAGTACCAGGTTTCCATGAATTGGGTACAAGACCTACCTCTTGTCTTGTTGAACAAATAGGTTAGGTTAGCTGTCCATGTCCCATGCTTTAATTCCCCCCCCTTTATCATGTGTCCTCTTAACTCACAAGTTGATCATCCTTTCCACACCATCTGGGTGAGCCTTAATGATTGCGTTAACTGGGCATGCTTCTTTGTAATAGGAAAGATGATGCATTGGTTAACCTTATGAAATGAGTCATAACATCATATAAGTGTTAATTGACATAACCTAATGACATATCTATTTAAATAATGTTGTAATTTCCACTAGTAGTAGTGGGTCAATTAATGCCTATGTAACATAATCTTGATTAGGATTTTCTTATTATATGGAAGATTTGATATGTCATGACCCATCTATGCACTTCAAACATGTATTCCTTTAATGCCTCATATATGCAATGCATTTGAAATCGTAATAAAACATTCACTAATCATCCATAAACCATCAAGGAAAATATTGTAACCAACATATTAGTAAAATCATCGCGAGCTAGAAAGTTTTAAATTAATCACACCATCAAGACATAAAGCAATTGATAAAGGCACAAAAAACCATCAATCCCATGATAGTCATATATTAAGCAAGCCATCAAGTTATAAGCATTCAAGTGTAGTTTAGCTTTAGAGTGAATCAAGTAAACTAATCAAAGATATTTAAATTAACTGAGAGTATCGATCACCTCATAAAGCTTAATTCACACAGGATAGTAAAATAAGATTAGTTTCCTGGATGGGGTGCAAGCTGGGGGGGCGGAGGCCGAGCATGTGGCTGACAAAACCAAATCACCATCATAAATGTGAAGATAGGTTGTTGGGCACTCATGACGTGTCTAATTGAAGGTTGAAAAGGAATGAATACTTAGGGTGGTGGGGGTATGATGACCACTAGGTTAGTCAGATCTATGAAGGCTAATAAGTTTAGATGTAAGGCGAGGTACAAGGCTATGATGCAGGGGTTTTATGGCACAATTGGGGGTATAATCCTTGAGAGTACTAAAGTGGGGAAGTTGCATCATTCAACGAGTTGGTGGGTAGTGATGGAGATGGTATTGATAGACAAAATTTGGGTTTTTAGGAGCAAGCCCACAATGAGTGGAATTTGGAGTCGTAGAGGTGGCAAGATGCATTACAGTGAATTCCCTTGAGGGGATTGAGCCTGTTAGACCATCATGTTGCTGAGGGAAGTTTGAAAAAGGTGTCATGTATTTTTTGGCTTGGTGAGGTAACAAACTAGTTTGAAGAGGTTTGACATCTTAGCAACCTTTGTTTGTTTCGATTTCGTAGGCTTCAATAGGATCCAAGGGGGTGAAGATTTAAGTGGGTGGTGCTTTATTTGTGTTTCACTTCGTTCCTTTTGTGCAAGGAAGACTTTCTTGGGTGGAGAATTGGGAATGACTACTGGTTGAGAGGGTCTTAGATTATGGCTTGGGGTCTAGGGAAGGGAAGAAAGATCATGAAGAAAGGAGTGAATGTGGGTGATCGTTTGGCCTCTTCCTTGAGGTCGTAGAATGTGGAACGAGGGCAGGGTATGAGGTGGCCCTTGCTGAGTGCCAATTTGAAGACAAAGTTTCAAAGAAATCCAAAAAGGTTTTTGAGGAGGTGGAGGTAGCGGTGGTGGTCAAGAAGGAGCTAGTTTCAGATGCCTTGATCGTAGAGGAGGCTCAGAAGTGGCTTGAGGACCTCATCGACTCACAAATCAGAGACAAAATACTTTCTGTTGGATGGAACTTACTAGTTTGTGAAAACCTTGATTGCACAAGCAACATGAAGTGTGAAAGTAGAGAAAAAGGACATCTTCACTGCCTCTCCATTTTTGAAGGAAAGTTTGAGGTTGTCTATGGGGTGGTCTTTGTGGTTAAAGTCATTGTCTCAAAATCTCCAGAGGAACATGGTAGGGGAAAAAGGGAAACGGGATCAGATAGCACAATTGGAACGAAGGAGAATCCAATTGAGGTTGATAAGGAGGTTCAACAAATGAAGCAGACTTGTGATGATTTTGAGGATGTTTATTTGATCCTGGAAGTGGACGCAGAGGAAACTCCCCCTCCTCTAAGCGTTGGTTGACGGGTGTGATCTTTTTGTAGTCTTTTTATTTATTCCTATGGATAGTTATACTTTAGATTGTTAGTTATTAGCCTATGTTAGTATGAGACAAATGAACACCTCTTAGACTTATCAATTTTTTTATGAAAAAATATGGTGGGGGATTGGTTTCCTCTATTGGCAGGCCTTCACCAGGGAATGATTGTATGACTACATTTTTATGTGATTAATAGAAGTTTGGGACCTTTTTAGATTAAAAAAAAATATTAGTGAAACTTGATATTTTTTGGAGTGTCCCTGACCCCTAGGGTCTAGGCTATGTTGAGGGGATTGAAAAATAGCGACAGACTGGGTGAAACTAGGAATACTTGATAGAATATTCCACTGAGTGATGGACAAGAAGTTAAGGAATTTGTTTTTCTTCTCAAGGAAGTATAAGGATTGAAACACAAGCACATTATTGAATGATTTCCTTTGAAAGGAATTGATTAATATTCTCTCAAATCGAATTTACAAGCTTAACACCTATGTGGAATAAAAAGTTTGTAAGAAATTTTAATTTTAGTATTAGTCAACGATCAAGGTTATAATCATAATCCTAGGGCCTATTTAGATTTTGGGTGCAAAAATTTCTCACATGCATGTAATAAAATATCCCTTAGCTATTGCTCCACCACCCACAAGTGTCCATAGCCTCGATGGGGTCACCATGGCATCACATGCCTTGTTATACTACCAAATAGGCATCCATATCCGTGGTAAATTTTTCCTACATCACCCCGCTTTAAGTTCTTTCTTTTCCTTCCTTCTCCTTTTATATATTGTTTGGAAAATCATGGATGGGATGAAGAAGAGGCCTTTGATAGGATTGATGGGGTTAATCACCTTCTATGACGATTTATAAAACATCATCCATACTTGGGTATTCAAAGTACCCCATTTAATTTTTCATCCCTATACTTGTAATTTCTACTTTCACACACTTGTTGATTTAGTGCATGTGAATGGATCCCTTTGGAAACTTATCTTGTTAATCAACTAAGTTGTGGGAAGAATCATGAGGTTAATTACTTTGGAATCTCTAGGTCTTCCATTCATTGTGGCATTCCTTTTACACCTATTATCAATAGTTAAGTTGAATTCGTTCTAAAGTTCATAATCAATAAAAAATTATCTCAAATCTTTTTAGGGAAAATACGTTGAATTCTATGATACAAAACTAAAGCATGAAATTAACAAACTGATCTAAGAAAGCATGGAGCTAAATGGAAACTAATTTAAAGTGGGAAAATAAAGTATTCTACAAAATCTAGGCATGAAAGAAAATGACAAAAAAAAACATCGAAGAAAACACTAATCTATGAAAGCAATGAAATCTTAATATGCACAAGATAATATACCTTGAGGATGAGAGAACACAAATATCATTGATAGGGAGAATTCGATTCCCTTCATTTTTTTTAGATGATAAGTTCCAGGGCCAATATTTTTTCAACTTGATATGGTCCCAACCACAATTTTTGAAAATTTGTATGTTTCCCTTTCAATGTGCTAGCCTCATCCCACATGAGGACAAGATTGATGACTTGAAGCTCGTTGTCATCTAATGCATTCTTGTCAAACCAATGCTTAACAAGATTCTTATGGGCAACACATTTCTACTTTATCTTGTTCTTCTCTTTGTCCAATTTTAATAGAGTATTTATTCCATTTTGGATAGGTGAGGAACCATCGCCACTTACTAGATGCAAGAAATGGAAAGATGGAAAAATATATTAGAAATTAATATTTCTTCTTTGTTATAAACCAAGAAATAATGAGAGGTCCCTATTGCTAATTTGGGTGTAACTCAGTCTACCCATAATGCATTAAAGAGTGCTTGTTGTAATATCTTGGTTTTGACCTTTTGGAGATTTTGGATGTAATTGTAAATAAATAGTCATAATAATGGTATTCGAGCCATATGATCTTAGATAAATAAACCCATGTGTTAGATGCGAGATCTATTATAATAAGTAGAAAATATAAATACTGATGTAAATACCGACGAACCAACAAAATGTAGAGAACCAAAACACCAAAGATGATACCTTTATTGATAGAAAGCAATGTTCAATTATCTCTTCGAGGGGGAAACCTCCAACAAAGCAATGCTCTATTACAATAATTCTCAAGACAAAGATTTCTCATCCCTTCTACTCCTATTTATACTAAATATATTTTCAAAAGAAAAATCTAGAGGAAGATATTTCTAGAAGCAAAAGCTTCGATTAAGGCTTCTTATACTAGACTTGTTCACATTATTAACTATGCCTTATTTATCAATATCGACCTCTATCACATGGAAAATATATTATTCTACCTATGTGAGGGGTCAGGGAGGTTAGGTCCCTAACATGCCCTCCCCTTGAAAAAGAGCCTTGTCATCAAGGCTTGATATGAGGGAATTGTTGTAGAATAGTAGCAGACTCCCAAGTGGCATCTTCTGGTGGAGTATCCTTCCATTGAACTAAAACTTCCTTGATGGTGCACTGACGAAGTCGACGCTCACACTAGTCCAATACTGCCTATGGCTACAACCAAATGGCACCTTCTTCATCCAAATCTAGTAGAATGGTCTGGGTCTGGCACTTAAATCACTTTCGTCAGGCATGAGAAATGAAAAACAAGATGTATCTTAGATTGATTGGGAAATGATAACTGGTAGGCCACTGGCCCCACTCATTTGAGAATAGTATAAGGGCCATAAAATTTGGGGCAAATTTATGACAATGCTAGGATTTGAGTGAAGTTTTCTTTTATGGTTGCAGGAGTAGAAACACCTGGTCCCCTTCAGCGAATTGGCATTCAGAATGACCCTGATATGCATGTTGCTTCATGTGGTTTTGAATGATGACCAAATTTTCTTTGAGAGTACAAAGAATGGTTGTGCGAATTGTCAAATTATGGTCAACCTATTGAACCTTGGAGACACCTGGCCTGTATCGGATAACCGATGGTGGCCTTTGTCTATAGACTGCTTCAAAGGGAGTCATGCGAGTGACATTATGTAAGAGGTGTTGTACTACCATTCCGCTAGGGGTAACCACTGAACCCATTGATTTTGTCTATTTGACACAAAACACCTCAAATATGTCTCCAAACACTTGTTGATTGCTTCAGTTTCGCCATCAGTATGGGGGTGATAGGTAGTGTTCAGATGCAATTGGGTTCTTTAGAGCTTGAATAATTCTTTCCATAAATTGCTAGTTAAAGTTGGATCACAATAAGAAACAACAAAATGAGGCATGCCATGGAGTTTGAAGATATTATCCATAAAAAATTGATTCATTGTGGAGCCTGTGAACGGGTGCTAAAGAGCACAAAAACGAGCATATTTGGAAATATGATCCATGAGCACCATGATGACTAACTTATTTCCTAATTTAGGTAAGCCATAAATGAAATCCATAGAAATATCTGTCCAAATAACAGGTGGAAGCGGAAGCGATTGGAGTGTGCCAAGAGTTTTGACAGTCTCACCCTTATTGCATTGACATGTATCATATTTTGACACAAAGGTGCGAATGTCCTATTTTATAAATGAATCTCCTCGACGATACCTTTCCAACATGCTATTGTGTGCCTAAAACGAAGATAGTATGCAAAAGTTACGACCCCGGGAAGTTGATGTACTAACTTACCCAAACAGGGCCCACATGACTTTTGGCGCTTCATCTCCTAGGGTTAGGTTTTTGGATGTCTAGGGTTTTTGACATTCCTGTTTATTGTAAAAAGGCCTTCAAAGCCTCATTGCAATCATCTTATTGTGAATGAGCATAGTCGTCACATCTCTTCTCAGAGATAAGTTGCCACCATTCGAACAAGCTTGTTTTCCATTACATTTTGCAGTTCCAACTTATTTCCTTATTGAATAGAAAACCAGTTTTACTATATCTATGTTATTCTGTGTTAAGCATCTTTTAATAATTTGTATTCATTTCCTTCTGCTCATAAAATCTGTATCAGTGGTATCAAAGTGGTATGCTCCTTGTCGTCTTAATGCATGTCCCCAACGAGGTTAGGGTACAAAGAATTGGGTCTCGAGCTTGTTTCTCTTGAGGAAAAAATCTCTCACACGCCCAAGCAACCTCTCATGGAAAGAGAAAAGAAAGATGGTGGGACATGACATACTTTCACAATGTTGTTTGAGGAAGCCCTCACGCAACAGAGGAATGACATGATGGATAGTTTCGCACAAATCCTTCGGCGACTACCAACATGCGACACATCTTCCTCGAGCGGAGGTGACGCCCCCTTCAAGTTACAAATCAACTTCAATATTTCTATATTTGAAGGTCAGATAGATGCAGATGTTGTAGACAAGTGGTTGAATGTACTAGAATGGTATTTTTCTGTCCGTAACTTTTCGAATAGAGAAAATATTACTTTTGCACTCCTCAAAGTCGTTCCCCATGTCAAAGATTGGTGGGAAACTTTCTGTGAGCAAAAGGAAACAGAGGAATCCTCATTATTTACAGTCGCGGCCACTTGGGAATCCTTCATGGATGATATTAAGGAAATATACTACCTTGTCAGAAGTTATGACAACTTGTATACCAAATGGACCACACTGCGGCAAGAAAGAGACCAAGCAGTCCCAGAGTTCACAAATATATTCGATACCTTGTGCACCAAGCTGGGTATCAAAGATTAAGAGTGACATCTGGTGCTCAAGTATCATGGTTATTTGCATAGATACATCCAAACCGAAATGGAATTTCTGTACATCTCATCCTTGGGCGCGACCTATCGATATGCCGTCAAAATTGAGCAGAAGCTCAAATAAAAGATGCCACAATTTGGGCCTGGGAACCCCTCACAACAAAATCCAGGAAGGGGTGGCCCCAACCCACATAACAAAGCACTAAGAAAATATGGATAGTATCAGGACAAACAATCCAAGCTGGAAGGAAAGAAGGACACCCGAAAGACAAAAAAAGATACCAGGAAGTGGTGTGACTTCCATAAGATCCCTTTGAATAACACTGCTGACTGTTGCTCAAAGTAGTCATTGGTGGCTGAAGTGAAAGCCTTTGAATCAGATGCCGGTTCTAACTCTGAGTCAGAACCAGAAAGGGGAAGATGGATCATTGATGCAAAACCCAGTGTCACCGTTTCTACCACCAAGCTCTAGCCTGGTGAGCTAGATGAGCCAGAAGAAGGTGACCGCCTCTTCCATTCACAGATGTGGGTAAAAGGAACCTCGTTGCACTTCATCGTTGATAGTGGTAGTCATAAGAACCTCATCTTAGCAGAGGTTTTCAAGCGGCTAGCCCTGCCGACAACCCCACACCCACAACACTACACCATTGGATGGCTCCGCCAAGGAAGAGATCTCTGCGTTAGCCAACTGTGTCGACTGTCATATGACATCAAGCCCTTCAAAGACAAGGTATTGTGTGATGTTTCTCCTCTTAAGTTTGTAATGTTCTTTTGGGACAACCTTATTTATAGAAACCTCATGCTGTATATGAGTCTAGGCCTCGTAGTGTTATTATTACTTTGAACAGGAAATTGTACAGGATACCCGAGGCAGTCCCTCCTAGTGCTATTTCCTTGATCTATGCCAATCAATGCAGGAAAGTCATCTTCGAGACCGGAAAATTTGCCTTCTTCGTGATTCGCTCTTAGAGTGAGTGAAAGATCGCAACCACATCCAGGGCCTCCACAACCGATCTCTCCACACAAAAGAAGCAAGTGGATAAGGTCGTGGAAGAATACTCAGTTATCTTCTCCTCTCCTACCGGGGTACCTCTGCACTGCCAGGTCAAGCATCCCATCGATCTGACCCCAGGCGCACCACTACCCAATGGGTCAGTCTATCGTCATTCTTTGTTAGAAGACGAGGAGATCAAGAGGCAGATCCAAGAACTGCTCCAAAAGGGGCACATACGTCCCAACTCATCACCTCGTGGGAGCCCAATCATGCTGGTGCAGAAGAAAGACGGGACTTGGCGACTCTGCATTCATTACCAGGCCCTGAATAAAATCACAGTCTGAAACTGATACCTGATTCCTCGAATCGACGACCTCCTTGATCAACTCATAGGGGCTAAATACTTCAGTAAAATTGATTTGAATTCAGGCTACCACTAGGTCCCAATAGAATAGACAGATGTATGGAAGACTACCTTCAAGTCAAAAGAAAATCTTTTTGAATGGCTGGTCATGCCCTTTGGTTTGACAAATGCTCCAACAACTTTTATGAGGATGATGGATGATATCCTATGACCTTTCACCAGTTATTTTGTAGTGGTGTATCTAGATGACATCCTCATCTACATCAAGACTTGGGTGGAACACTTGCAGCATATTCAACAGGTTCTGCACACCCTGCAACAGCACAAATTATATGCAAACTTGGAAAAATGATCCTTCGGCATAGACGTGGTCCATTACTTAGGATACATCGTTGATTGGCATGTGGATCCAGCCAATATCTAGGTCATCCGTGACTAGCCATCCCCAACCACACCCACTGAACTTTAGAGCTTCTTGGGCCTCGTGAATTTCTATCGCAGGTTCGTGTTTGGATTCTCTCATATTGCATGGGCCCTCAACCAAGTAACCAGGAGGGGCAATAAGGAAAAAATTGTGTGGGGCTTGTCCCAACAACAAGCCTTCGATGAATTGAAGAAGCGTTTGTGCTCATCCCCAGTAATTTCATTACCGAACCTGCAACATCCCTTTGAGATCGAGACAGATGCTTCAAACTATGTTGTGGGCGTCGTTCTCACTCAACATGGCCACCCCGTGGCATATCATAGTGAGACACTATCAGATGTTGTCTATATTATCCTACTTACGACAAAGAAATGTACTCCATTGTGCAAGCCTGCCGCCAGTCGAGACATTACATTGTTGGGAAGGAGACATTCATCCACACTGATCAAAAGCCACTACAGTTGATCCAGGTGGATATTGGTGGCCACCCACCTATTCCATCTGGCTCCCTGTGTCCGTTTTTTATTTAGCACGTCTTTATGCACTGCTTTATAATTGTGAGTTCTACACTTATGGGGTTGTCTGAAGCTTGACACATTCTCCAGGTGGATACGAGTGGCATCTCGCCTAATCCAACTAGTTTATTTTGTATGTTTTCATGTCGGCACATCTTGATGTACTTCCAAGGTTGTTTTGGGGCCCTAAACGTTGTTTTCTTGACTCACCATAGTCAGACTGTAGACGAAGTTAGATTCTAATGATGAAATGTGTAGTTCTATGAAAGACCTTTCCAACGGGATATCGCGTGCCTAAAATAGAGTTCGTATGCAAAAGTTACGAACCTAGGAAGTTGAGGTACCAAATTACACCAACTTACTCATAGGGCCCACATGACTTTTGGCGTTTCACCTTCTAGGGTTAGGTTTTTGGCATTCATGAGTAATATGAAAAGGGCCTCTAGAGCCTCATTTTAATTCATTCTACTCAGACGGATGCGCGTAGTAGCCACATCTCTTCTCAAAGATAACTACCACCATTTGAGCAAGTTTCAGTTTTGCAGTTTTACAGTTTCAGTCTATTTCATTATTTAATAGAAGATATTATTCACTGAATATTTGTGTTATTTTTACTATGTCTGTATTTATGGTATTCAATCTGTTAATCAGTTTGTTCCGCTCCTAAATCTTGATCAATGGTATCAAAGTGGTTTTCTCTTCATTTATTTTTCTTCGTGGATGTCCCCAACAAGGTCTGGGTACAAGAAGTTGGGACTCGAACCAATCGAGCCATTACTAGATCGGTCGCGCCAAGCTAGACAACAACCCATGGAAGAAGAAAAGAAAGAGGATGTAGTAGGAGATCCTATTAAAATGTTGCTTGAGGAAGCCCTTGCATGAGAAAGGAACAAAATGATGGATAACTTCACGTAGATCCTTCGACGGTTGCCCATGGGAGAGGCATCTTCATCAGGCAGCCATGCAACCCCCTTCAAGGTACATGTAAATTTTGATATTCCATTATTTGAAGGACTGATAGATGTGGATGTCGTAGATAAATAGTTGAATCTACTCGAAGGATATTTTTCGGTCCACAACTTTTTCAATCCGGAAAAGATCGCTTTTGCATGCCTCAAGGTCGTTCTCCATGTTAAAGACTAGTGGGATACTTACTCCGAGCAAAGGGTCGTGGAGGAATCTACAATTCTTGTGGTGGCCCCTACATGGGATTCCTTCCGAGATGCCATTAAAGAATAATACTACCTTGTTGGAAGCTGCAAGGACTAGTACACCAGATGGACCACCCTACGTTAAGAAAGGGACCAGACCGTACTAGACTTCATCAATATTTTCTATAACCTCAACACCAATTTGGGTATCAAATATTTTGAGCATCATATGGTGCTCAAATACCGTAGTTGTTTGCATAGATACATTCAAATAGAAATGGAGTTTCTGGACATTGTCTCATTGGGCACAACTTATAGATATGCTGTCAAGATCGAGCAGAAATTTAAGCAGAAACAATGAGAGTTTGGATCTGCAAACCCCTCACAGCCGAAGTAAGGAAAAGGAAACCCCAACCCACATAGCAGGGGACCAAGTCGCGATGGCCACCCTTAGGATGATCCATCCAAGCTGCAACACAAGAAGGGCAACGAGAAGACGAAGAAGGACACAGGAAAATGCTGTGAGTACCATAAAAGTCCTTGGCACAACACTGACGAATGTCGCTCCAAGCAGTCTCTCATGGCCGAGTTGAAGGCTTCCAAGATAGAGGTCGATTTTGATTCTGTGTCAAATCTTGAGGGAGGGAAGCAAATTATCGATGTTGAACCCAGTGCCACGGTCACTACCACCAAAGTCTGGCCAAGTGAACCATAAGAACAAGAGGAAGGGGAATGCCTATTTTCACTCGCAGATGTGGGTCAAGGGGGCTCCGATTCACTTTATTGTCGACAACGATAGTCAGAAGAACATGATTTCAGCAGAGGTCGTCAAGTGGTTAAATCTTCCAACAACACCGCACCCATAACCCTACACCATTGGCTGGTTTCGTCAAGGAATAGATCTCTGTGTCAGCCAACAATGTCGTCTCTCCTACGACATAAAGCCTTTCAAAGATGAGATACTGTGTGATATTCCTCCCCTTGAAGTTTTTGATGTTCTTTTAGGACTGTTAGCGCTCTGTAAACTTCATTCGGCTGAGAAAACAAATGACATAAGCAACCTACAAACCAACTTTGAGGCCCGAAACTAGCCTTTCAGACCTAGAGACGGCTCTCTTTGGAGACTTTGTCTCTGTACAGGATATAACTTTAAACTCTGGGCTAGATTTAACACCTTTAAACGATATTTTCTAGTTTTATTAGCGAAACAAAGCAAGACCTTGGGCTATGGAGTCTATTTAAGAAAATGATAGAAACCAATGACTCAGTGACTGAACTTGAGAGGATAAAGGCTAAATGAGCAACACTCTTCAATTAAAAATTGTTGTGTGTGGCGAGATAAAAACACATGAAGCAACTCGGAACACCACTGGGATGAATTCAAAGTTAACGTAGAAGAAACACAGTTTGTCTAAATGGCACGAATCTAGTGCACTGCGCAGTGAATTCCAGATTCAAAATTACGTTCCAATTTAGACATAAATTACAGATGTGAATATACAGAGCACATGAAAGAACATACGCAAAGAAAGAAAACAATACATCAGACTGCCACCGTTAGAATCTTTTCATCAAATCTTTAGGACTTTTGCATTAAGTTTCAATCAGATAAAAAAACTACAATCAATAGTCACTGTCTACACTGTTTTTCCAACCAACCTGGCTTACATTGAAAAGATGGAATATATAGACGAGGGTGTGCCGCTTGGGCTACCCTGTGTTCTAACTACTTTCCATAGAAACTAGGTTTCGACTATTCTCTGTTAGATGGCTCTTCGAATGGAATTTTTCTAAAAACAGAAACTGACTGTACTTGGCCGCATCATAGCCACTTGTCTTTGTCGCGATGTTTCAATCATCAGCAAGATCTCATCGTTAGAGAGTGATGTGTCGATGCTTTCCTTTGACAGGGCATCTGGACGATCAAGTGTTCTGTCAAACTCCTGTAGAACATTGTAACGGCCTTGATCTCTGTCGCGCGATCGTTTGCTGGTGTGTGCATGTGGCGGGTGACTGTAGACCATTGCAGCTGCCTCCAAAATGATGACCCCAGCTAGGGAACAATGCTTTTCTTCAAACTATCACACGTCTAACATACACATGTCCTAATGGATGAGATTCCATTATCGCGCGTCGTATGTTTTCCACGCGGGTATCTGTCACAGTGCAAGTCTGCGCCGCGTCTGAGGAGACAAAAAAAGAAGTCGTTCGATCATGCTTGTGGTCTCGTTTGCAGTTTCGATACTCGAAGATTTCTCCTGAGAGACCAGTTGCACCTTTTGAGGTTTATCACCTACATGTGCAGAACCGCGTTCCCTTTCAGCTTCTTCTGCACGCTGGCCAGAGTCGCGCGGACTTTCTCCATGGCCGGTTCACATTCCCTTAAGATTTTCACATTCCTTTCTTCTGACACCATTTGTGTTTTGCACAATTGTATGATCGTGTCCTGCGCTTCCTTGAGCTGTCTCTTTATCCAAGTGGTGTTTCCCTCGCGACCTTGTGATGTTGATACTTCGAGGGTCTTTGTTGTTAACTGTTGTCTCAACTCTCTATTTTTCGGGTATAGCTCAGCAAAAGCGAGCTGCGCTTGTTCCAGCTATTGTGACGGCTCATGAACATCTGCGCCTTCGATGTCTGTCCTCCTCCTTCTGCCCCAAATTTCTTGACTTGTGCCTTCGACGGGCTCCAGCCAAATAATGCACATGAGTAAGTTTTCGATGACTGATTTTGTGCGTGGCTCGCTCGGGACTCAGGTCTCCCCGACTTCCTTGTTTTTCCTTGGCCTGCCCCTTCTCCGGGGTATTGGATGTTGGGGGGATAGGGTTTCCAATGTCCTTCCTGCTTCAGCCTCTGTGCGATGCAATGCTATCATTTTTGCTAGTAGAGGGAAATCTCCTTCTGGATCCTTGGGGATGCTTGCTGCAAGTAGAAACAAATCCTAGTTATTTCCCAATCGGCTTAACTCCTCCACCATCAACAATTTAATCAGCGAGACATGCGATATTTTCCTCTTCGACTGATCTGCTTAAGCTCGGGCACTGTTTTCCATTCCTCAGAGGCTTTGGTGCAAGAAAAAGGGCAGATTTAGCAATCTCCTCCCTCTGAAGTGCATTAACAATCTAATGTGATGCGAATGTATTCTATCAAACCTTCCCTCACAGGTGAAATATTTCTTGATTACTTCCATGAGTTTCCGAAAGGGCTCCAACAAATATCTACTTGGAACGCTCGTTTCGACTTTCCCACCTAAACAGTCTCGCTTGATAAGGTCTTCATAGCACTGCGTGTCCAAAGGCATGCCTTTAAACCACCTTTCACTGTGCGAAAGGATCTCTATCACGAACGATAGAATTTCCTCTGTCACCTGGAAAGCGACACCTGCAATTACCACATGGGACCCGTCGAACCTGAGTGCGAACTGCTCCGCTAGTTTCATGTTGAATCCTTGGATTTTTATTCAAAAGGTCATGCATCTGACCCGCTCAAAAGACACCCTGACCTCCAGATCTTCATTGACCAATGTCAAACTTTGAGGCTCGGTCCCAGTATTCCTGCCACTTCGCACACCCTTCCTTATGTTCGGGGATGTCGTCATGATGCAACGCGTATTTGTTTTGCGTGCAGTGGATTTGGCACGAGCCAAAGGCGGTAATCTCAATTGACCTGGGCTTGCAAGAAGAATTATAGGTGATGCATAAACTTGGCTAATGAACAAAATACATGCAAAGCGCTCAGAATTTATAATCGGGTGAGCGAGAGATGGAAACGTGTTGGGGGACACTGAATCCATGGCGATTGGAGGTTTCAAAGCAAGCTTGAAGATTTTCGCAGTACATCCGCGTGACGGGTACACTTCGGAGTGTTCGAAGTACAACTAATAAGAGCTGCAGAGCATATGTGATACGAGCACCATAATTTTTCATTCTTTCCGACTTCATCATGAGCCTATGATGGTCACTTCACCTGCCGATGCGACTTCCATTTAACAACTTGCCTCGACCTTAGGCATGTAAGACCTTCTCTTCTGATAGGACCCGACTCTTTGGGAAAAGACCTTTACTCCTTACATATGTTTTGGTTCTGACATCCCTTCCCGACTCCAAGGGCCAATCTACCACTTGCTGACTTCGACACGTTAGCTTTTAGGTACTTGACCTACGCTTTGACACACAGACTCTGGCTCGACTAAGATCGACTCTAACTGAAAAAATGACGACTTAAACAACTAGCTCCAACAGGGATTTCTATCCTCCCAGTGAGGTGGCAAAGAACAACAGACTAGGGGCCTGACCATTGGCCCTTATTTGACTTCCAGACTCTGAAAGAACGGAAAACAAAAATCGCAACCTAAACCTTCTTAACACAATTCCGACCAGACTCAGCATAAACTCAGGGCCTTGACTTCGGGCTTAAATTTTCTGCTGAGACACTAACTCGAAAGGCCTTCTTTGAAAAGAAAAAACAAAAAATAAAATGACTATTTACAATGACATTAGACTTAAATGGACTTTACTGCACTAAATAGTGTTTGAGGAACTTGCCATTTATAGTCCCCCAACCAGTGGACGCTCCATTAAGTTCTTCTAATAGATATGCGTTGTTTCCACGATATGCGCAGATTCTGAAAGGTCCCGTCCAAAGATGGTTGAATTTTCCATGCTTTCCCTTATCTTCATTTCTTGCATCCCACTTTAGCACTAGATCCTCCACTTGAAATTCCTCCTGTTTAGAGTGCTTGTCGAAAGTTTTCTTCATCCTGTCTTGGTGAAGTTGTGATTGGTTGTAGACCTGTTCCCTCATTTGCTTTGCGTGAATCAACTGATTTATCCTCCTCTCTGTATCATCTGGCTTGGCCTCTTTCTCTTGCAACAACTTCCTGACGGGCAATCCCAACGAGGTAGGGAAAATCGCGTCCGCAACATACACAATTTGGAATGGGGACGTGGAATTTGACTTGTTGGTAGTGACTCTGTCCACCCACAACGCGTAAATAAGTTTCTTATGCCAGGCCTTCTTGTTGTCCTACAAGAGTATTTTAATGATTCTGGTTAAGTTTTTATTAGACGATTCTGCTAACCCATTACCTTGTGGGTAATATGTTGTAGAATGTCCCAGGGTTATGTTGTAATCCTTACAAAACTTCTCCATTTTCTTGGACTTAAATGCGGCTGCATTATCTGTGATGATCTTGATAGGGAACCCGAACCTAGACAAGATGTTAGTTTCCAGGAATTGAATGATAACCGTGTTAATAGCCTGCTTCATTGGAACTACTTCGATCCATTCCATGAAGTAGTCAGTCGCTGTAAGTATCCATTTGTGTTGCACCAAGGATGGTGGATTTGTCTCTCCTATAAAGTCCAGGCTCCATTTCATGAACGACGCTTCGACTGAGATCGGTTTCAATGACAGGGGTTGTGGCTTCCTCCCATCGAAAATCTGACACTCATGGCAACTGGAAACTTCTTTGTACACGTCTGCGAAGATGTTGGGCCAATAGTAACCTGCTCTTAGAATTTTATGCATGGCGGTTTTCTAGTAGTGATGTCCTCCGCAGTCACCTTTGTGGAATTCTATGATGGCCTGTTCCACGTCATCTTCTAGTAAGAAACTCAACAATATTCCTCCCAGATCTTTCCAATACATAGAGTTCTCCAAGATACAGAACTTAGTATCTTTGAGCTTTAAGAATCTAGCCTTGGTCTTACTTAAACCTGAAGGATCTTGCAGATTTCTCAATACATAAATGATGTCCATATACCAAGGTGAATCAATGAAATTCTAAGACACCTGAGAAGGTGTTTCTCCCTGAGGATTCTTTGACAGATCAAGAATGAAGTCGATTCCCAGAACATCGTAGTTAGATTCCACCATTAACTTTGCGAGGCCATGTCCCTTGATCAACGTTGTGGGCTTGATTTTGAGGTCTTATTCCAACATGGTCGCGATCCACTTACCTCTTCTTCCCTTAGGGTCAAGCTGAGTTGGGATATCCTTGACAGAGTTGCTGGGCACGTAAGCGATAACGTGGGAGTGTAATATGTAAGTTCTAAACTCCTTTAGGGCTTTCACTAAGGTGTATGCTTGTTTCTCCATAATGTCATACCTCAGTGGGGAATCCCTCAACGTCCTGCTGAAGTAGGCTATAGGCTTCTCAAAATTCTGATCGTCTTTCTGTAACAATACACCAGGAATGGTATGCTCTGAGGCGAACGAGAACAAGATGAATTCCTTCGTGAAGTCCGGGTTGGCTAACACGGGAGCTTTGGTCAGCCCTATCTTGATGTCTTCAAATGAGTTTATGGCTTCAGGGTTCCATTTGATCTCATTCCCCTTTTTGAGCATACATGTGATATGTTTTATAATTTCTGCCAAGTTTGGGATGAACCTTCTCAAGAAATTCACCTTTCCCAGGAAGGAGTGCACCTCCTTCTTGCTGCTGAGAGTGCTGATTTCCAGGATTCCTTCAACCCTGCTGGGGTCTATCTTTATACCTTCTTTCAAGATGATGTTCCCCAACAGTTTCCCCTCTTGCATTCTGAAATGTATTTTTTTCGGATTCAAAGATATGCCGAACTTCCTGCACTTTTGGAAAACTTTCTTCAAATTCCCGAGGTGTTATTCGTCGAAGTCGGATTACATTGTGATGTTGTCCAGATAAATCATGATAAATTTTCCTTTTTCGTCGCAAACATTATATCCATCGCCCGTTGGAAGGTAGCTCCAACATTCATCAAGTCGAAGGGCATCTTAGCGTACATGAACGTCCCCCATGGTGTCATGAAGGCTATCCTTTCTCGGTCATCTGGGTGTACCATGACCTGATTGTAACCTGAAAATCCATCCAGCATATACATCTTCTAGGACCCAACTACCTTTTTCAGGATATAGTCCATCTTCAAGAGTAGGTAGTTGTTCTTGAGGGACGCTTTGTTCAAATTCCGAAAATCTATACACAACCTTATTTCGCCGCTCTTTTTCCTTACAGGCACCAGATTTGCAACCCATTTCGAAAACCTTAAGGAAACGATAATTTTGCCTTCAATTTTTTTTTACCTCCTTTTCGACTAGCGACAACAGCAGGGGATTTATCCATCTCAACTTTTGCTTGAAAGGCTTTTGGTATTCTTTGAGAGGAATGACGTGCTGAATCACTTTGGTGTCATAAAATTTCAACTCATCATAACTCCAAGCAAAAACGTCGGGAAAATCCTTCATGAGCTTGATGTAATCTTGTTTGACCTCTGGATTGAGCGTCTTTGATAATTTGATTATCTTCGGATTTTCTTGGGTCTCGATATTACAATCCTCGACATCCTCGTCGTTTGCACTGATCTTGGGATTTCTAGCCACGTCGTTTTCATCAAAAAGATTTGCTAATGGAACTAATCCTTTGTAATGTCCCGTTTTTCCTAGGCAGTCGGGATACCGTGATGGTTTATACAGTTTCCCGTAAACCATTAGACGGATGAGCTAGGGAAACGATACTGGTAAAGTCACTTTCGAATTATAAAGTGAAAACTTAGGAAAAGTGAGTTTATTATTATTAAACCCCTCTTTGAGGGTATTTCTCTCCAATTAATAATTAAATGAATATTTTAATGGAGAAAAGGACAAGTGAATGAATAAAAGGACGATTGAAGGGGAAAAAGGTATTATCTACTATGTCATTTTAAAATTGACTTTGGGAGAAGAGCTCGGTGAACAAACAAGGGTTTCAGTTGGAAACCCATTCAACACCTTAGATTCGACAGTGAAACTATCTGCCCTAGCCGTGGAACCTCAGATTCGGTAGTGAAACTATCTGCCCAAGCCGTGGAATTGGAGAAGCCATTCAAGCTTTTCATTTGCATACATTAGGAATGTGATTCAGAGGCATTCATCGAAGAAGGAGTTCCATTTCAGTTTTGTGAAGAGGGAAGGCAATTTTCCTTGGCACTTGTGGAAGGCTGAGTGTTTTTCCCTTGAGCTGGGCGAACTCCCATCCCATTGCTGCATTTTCCTTCAGTTGTTGAGTTTGTTTATCTTTCCAGGCCTAGTGTCATTGTTGGGCGTGACCTGGGGCGCGTCCTTTCTGCTGTTCACCATTTCTAGGCTACGTATCAATTGCTAGCCGTGTCCATTCTTCAAGGCTGCGTGTGGGTTCATGCCTGTAGCTGCGTGTTCCTTGTGGGGTCGTGTGGAATGACAAGAAAGATTGTTGTTGTGGGTGACCTCCATTAGAAGGCTGTTCACTGCGGGGAGAGAGGATTATCATCAAGTGTGAAGCTACCACAACACTCCATCAATCAAAAACACAACAAACTCATAAATCGACTTCCTTTGTTAATACGTGGGAGCAATTTTGGGCAGTTTCTCCTGGATGTATGTAATCTGTGGTTTCCAAGTTTCATTCCACAGTCTTCTCCTTCAATTATGAGAGGTATTTCCACCTCCATCTTACTGTTATCGATTGAGCAATTTTATTCAATAAAAGATAGCCAAGGTTTGATGAAATGTGTCCATTAAGATGTGAATGTTGGGTCATTATTTTTATGGGTTTTGTTCTATATTAAATTACGATCATTGGCACTTCACTGGAGAGCTATAAGGGTCTAGAAAACCACTAAACAACAAACAAAACCAAGAAGCATATCGCTGTCCGATCAAATTTTCACCTACAACCATAAACTCAGAAGCATGCAAACTGTTTGACAAAAGTCCAACACCGGAACTTGAAGGTTTTTCCTCACTTTTACAACCTAGAATATTTCAGTGGTATCAGAGCATGTTCTTGGCCATTTGTGGGCGACATTGATGTCTGAGGAAGGGCTGCAGAACATCACTTATAGGCGCAGGAGGTACAGAAGCATAGAGGGCAGAGAAGAAGAGATGGAGGGTACTCCAGGGAAAAATTCAAATCTACCGGAGGACAGAGAGGATGGTTTGTTCAGAGGGCTTATGAAAGCCTTACAGGACATTGCGGAGGGCCAGAGAGAGACCTGAGAGTTCATGGGCAGAATCACAGGTTATGCTCTAGGGAGCAAGCACGGTGAAGAAAAGGGGGAGAGTAGCCAGAGAGGGCAGATGGAAGAAGGGGGAAACACACACAGACCTCATGTTGAGGTGATCACCTCCAGGACCGGCCCTCAGAACCGCCCTCATGACTACAATGAGATTCCTAGATCTACCATGCCAAAGTTCTTAGGACCACCGGAGACAGGCATAGGAGGGCAGGTAGAGCAGGATGAACCATTAACAACATATTTTCAGGAGTATAAGGCCATGGATCCAGATTTGAGAGAAGCTATGACTTTTGCCGAGTTTTGTAGCTTCAAGGGGAGAAATAGGCCGAGATTCTTCAACAGGGGTCCCACACAGAGCTACGAGTTACAACGCACAGTGGGCAAGCTCACTTTGCCATACTTCGATGGGACGTCGAAGTGCACTGTACGAGCTTGGGTGCAGAAGCTCGACACCTACTTCCAGCTGAACCCCATGGCAGAGAATGATGCCATTAAGTTGGCGACATTGCACTTGGAGGGTGAGGCACAGGACTGGTGGTACCATGGGATGACCACTCTGGGTCATGCCCATATTGTCACCTATGCTGATTTCACAGGTAGATTGGTGCACCGATTTGACAGACGAGATCCTGAGATGTCTTTTAGAGACTTAGCACAGTTGAAACAGACTGGGTCAGTAGATGCATATATATCAGATTTCCAGAGGATATCAGTGATGGTCACCGATATCTCTGAGGCCCGTTTGGTGATGTTGTTCACAGAGGGGCTAACCGAGCCACTTCGAGGATGGGTGAAGGCTTACAAGCCTACTTCACTACAGGATGCAATTAGTAGGGCTAAAGACTTACATGAGTCCCTACCTAAGCCCAAGTTCACCCCGAGACCGAACTTCCCCACGAAGTTCGATGATAGGACACCACCACAGAGGGATGGCACAGGACAACAGCAGAGAGACTGGGCAGGACAACCACAGAGGGATTGGACAGGCAGGAACAGGATGGATGATGCTACTAGGCAGGATCTCAGGAGGAGGAAGTTGTGTTTCAGTTTCCAGGAACCATGGGTACCAGGTCACAGGTGTGCAGGCAAGGCCAAGGCACACTACATAGAGGTGTTTTTCGATAGCGGGGATGATGAGGAAGAAGAGGAACAGGGATAGAAGGAGGATTCACCAACAACAGAGGCAGTGAAGGCATCGATGGAGACACGAGGGGTTATAGCATCACTCTCCGACATACCCAGATTTCACACCTTCAGGATGAGGGGAGGAGTGCAGGGACATGAGTGACAGTTTTGGTCGATGGTGGGGCATCCCACAATTTTACAAACTCTTCATTAGTGGAACGAAAGAGCATTGCCTCTGAGTCTTTTGAGGGTTTCTCAGTGGTCATACCAGGGGAGAACACACTAGACTGCACCAGGTACGTTCCACAGATGACATTGAACCTGGGAAACTACATGCTCACCGATGACTTCTATGTGGTAAAGATACCTGGCACCAATGTGGTGCTTGGGGTTCAGTGGCTATACTCCCTAGGGAGGTACTCCACTAACTACCAGACTATGGAGATGAAGTTCTAGGGTCAGGACGGCAAGGGAGTGGTTCTGCGGGGCATGAATATGTATCCTCCTAAGTTCGTAACTGCGAAGAAGATGGAGGCAGTGATGAGACGGGATGACATTGCACGGGTTGCGAAGTTTCATATTTCAGTACAGAGGTCCAAGGGCGGGGAGCCCAATTGTCCGAGAGGGATACATGATCTGTTTCGGGTGTTTAGGGAGCATAATGTCTTTGGTAATGTACCTCCAGGTAGGCCTCCCGATAGGGGATTCGAGTACACGAGTGAGTTGGAGGAGGGTATTGGAGCAGTAATCACCACTCCATATAGGCACCCCAGGGCCTATAGAGACGAGTTAGAGAAGCATCTTCAGGAGTGCGGAGTTCGCCAGGGGAATGAGGTGGAGCACACACATTCAACCGGATCATTACAGCCTCTTCACGATCAGGGGTGGGAAGGCATCCCCAAGGATTTCGTCACCAGGTTACTGAAGATGCAAGGGAAGGATTGCATCTATGTCACGGTGGACCGACCCACCAAGCTTGCCCACTTCTCCACCATTCCTTTAGACTACTCAACATCGCAGGTGATCGAGTTATCTTTTAGGGAGATGTTCCGTTTACATGGGTGGCCTAAAGCCATCGTCAGTGGCAGGGATGGCAGATTCACGGGAAGTTTCTGGCAGGTGTTTTCTAGGTTGGTATGTACCAAGCTGACCTCGAGTATTAGTTACCACCCATCGATTAGCGGACATATTGAGCTTGGGAACACTTGAGCGGAAGTGTATTTACGGAACTTCATCGCAGGACAACAGAGTGCTTGGGTGATATGGTTACATCTCGGGGAGTACTGCTATCCCACCACCTTTCACATGTCTGTTGACGCAGAACGACCACCCGACACGTTTGCTCCCACCATGACCTTCTTTTCTTCTAGGCCCGAAGAGATAGATTGCTCCTCAAATCCCTTATCGGGACTACTCTGCACCCACATGATGCTCCTCCGATGACCTCCCTTTACCCTATCGGGAAATCGAAATATCGTGTGGTCGCGAATCTGGGACTCACGACATAGGGCATCACAATTCTCCAAAACCCGATGAACCTTTACCTCCCGGCTTCCTTCTCTTATCGGAGTTTTACCCGTCGGGAAATCAGTGTTTGCGAGGTAGTGAATTACTCGCCTCAAGGATTTCCGATTCCCAAGCTTCGATGGCACTTCCGCGCGCCCCTTAGCTCCTCTGGCTAATTCGTCTCACATACATCCGCACTCCACAAGACCACGGTGCTTCCCCTATCGGAATTCGGACTTCGCGAAAACGAAGTGTATAGAACTTGCGTCCACAGGATCCCCGATCCTCCGATCTCCGATGCCACCTCTCCTCTGCTCACGGCAAGGCTTGGTCTTCTGACACATGTTCTCCACTACAGGCCTTGACTCTGTCGGGAAATCACATATCGGGAATTCACGATTCCTGATGTCAATGTACACGGGACTTTCAATTCCCCGATCACCGACTCTGCGGGATCTCTAACCACGTGTCCCTGCCAATGGACGACGTTGATCCTATCAGGAAATCACGGATCACGATTCCAACATGGACGAGTCCCTTGTCACTGGAAACTCCGATTCTCCGATTCCCGGCTCTTGTTCTGATGCTTGACGCGTGTCCTGCCGAGATCAACGACTGAGATTCTTTCTCGGGATTTCGAGACTCACAAGGCCTCGATTCTCTTGCTTAGCAAAACCCCAAAGACCTGATATCCCGATGACTCCTCCGGGATTCTCCTCTGTCTTAGGGCTTAACCCCTGCGCAACTCCTCGAGATCTAACGGCTGACGGGATTTCCTCGAGCTTCTCCACAAGATCTCGACCGTCGGTTCCTCCTCCTTGAAGATTTCTCAAGAAAGGCTAAGTGCTCCTTCTCAGAACGTGTTCTCCAACGCCTGCGCTTGCGTCTCCTGCTCGAACTTTCCTCCGCATAAAACTCCTACGCTCTACTTTCGAAAATATCCCAGAAGTGCTAAACCTCCTGAGCTTTTCCTCTCCGACTCCTTCAGAGGGATTTGTACACTACTTGCACTCGGCATTCAACAGCTTCCCAGGTGCTGAATCCTTCAGACTCTGCACAACTCTTGCAGCAACAGTCTTTAGCTTCCTTTTCTCAGAGTAACAACTGAGACTTCTTCCTTCAACCTGCACTCTCCTTGCGGATGCAACAACCCAAATCGACTTCTGGGCGAATAAGAACAAAAGCTAATCTACTGAGCCTTCATCGACGCACTCCTTGCGGATGAATTCAACTGCACTCTATGCAAGAATCTCTTGGCTCAGATAGAGAAACAATTGAAAATTATTCTCTACTCTCTCAGACTTCAGTTTAAAACCTGAAATCACATGCACAACATATTCAAAGCAAATACATAACCAGAAAAACAAACATTCATGAGCACCCAAACAACATACACAGAGAAACAACACCAGCCATGAATTTGAATCAGAATTCCATTCTATTAATTCAACATCTGTACATGGGTGTTCTCCACAAGTTCTCTGCTTGCTCTTCTATTCTGAATGCTTGATTCTGAATAATGTTACAATGATACAACGAGGGTGTCTATATCCGTTTTCCCTCTCAGACTCTAAAACTGTCTAATCTGGAAATAAAATCCTATCTACCTGCATTAAACCTATTAAATGCCTCCTATCTATTTCAGACAAGAGCGTATGGCTCGAGGTCTGATACAACATACAAAAGGTGCTCCTTCATAAAGGATCATTTAAGACTTGCGCTACAATCCCAAAGCATTTTTCAAAATTTGGGTTTGTTTCTCCAGCTGATCTTTCGCTTGATGTGCTGGCTCGCTTGCTGAGTTGGCGATGCTCCTGCATCATACTCCTCAGCTTGAAAAATTTCATGGGCTCCTATCCATGAGCTCCTGCACGGTGTGTCCATTCTTTTGGATAACTGCTTCTGTCTCCCAGTTGGCATCTTCCAATGGGTGATTCTTCCATTTCACCAGGTACTCGAAGTATTGCTTCCGTCTGGTTCTCTTGCTGACTCTTTTGTCAAGTATACGCTCCATCCGTGGCCTTTCTGCAGTCAGCATTTGCTTCTGCCACTGGACCTCTGGATGTTCATCACTTCCAACTCCTGCTTCCTCAGTCTTATATGGATATAAGTCTGAGACATTGAATGTCGGAGATATTCCAATGTCATCCGACAATTCAATCTCATAAGCATTTTCTCCTAATTTCTTCAAGACTCTGCATGGCCCAATTTTTTTCATCTTCAACTTGTTGTATGTTCCCCTTGGGAACCTTTCTTTCCTCAGATATGCCAGAACTAGATCACCAACCTCGAATTGTAGTTGTCTTCTATGCTGATCTGCTCTGCGTTTATATTCCTGGTTCGACTCCAGTAATCACTGCTTCACTCTGCTGTGAAGTTCTTCCATCGCCTCTGCGAATTCTTCAGCGCTTGCACTCTTTGTGATTATTTGTTCTGAGTCCCTCAGTTCAGATACTTCTCTCGACTGCCTGCCATATACAATCTCAAATGGACTTTTCCCTGTGCTTCTATTTACCGAGTCGTTGTACGCGAACTCTGCTTGTGGCAACACATTATCCCAACTGCTGTGGTGCTCCGTCACCAAGCTTCTGAGTAAATCTCCCAGACTTCTATTGACCACCTCTGTTTGCCCATCCGTTTGAGGGTGATAGGCTGAACTAAACATCAAGTTAGTTCCCATCTTCTTCCAGAGTGTCCTCCAGAAATGACCAATGAATTTCGTATCCCTGTCCGATACTATGCTTCTGGGTAAACCATGAAGTCTAACAATCTCCTTGAAGAACAAGTTTGCGATATGAGTTGCATCGCTGGTTTTCAGGCATGGAATAAAATGTGCCATTTTAGAAAACCTGTCAACCACTACAAATATCGAATCATGTCCTCTTTGCGTCCTCGACAATCCCAGTACGAAATCCATGCTGATTTCATCCCATGGCCTCTCAGGTATGGGTAATGATTGATAGAATCCTGCATTCTGCTTTCTGCCCTTCGAATGTTGACAAATTCGGCACCTGTCAACAAACTTTTTGACATCTGTTCGCATCCTTGGCCAAAAATATGCTTCGCTCAGCTTTGCAAATGTCTTGTCGTGGCCAAAATGCCTTGCTAATCTGCCACTGTGCTTTTCTTTAAGCAGATTCTCCCTAATGGAGCAATTCAGAATGCATAACTGATTTCCTTTGAACAACAATCCATTTTGGATCATGTAATCCATCCATGGGCTTCTATCCCTGAGAACTGGATTCTCAGATGCCTCGTATTCCTCTGTAAAATCAGCATCACCTGCATACATGTCTTTAAGATTTTCAAAACCCAATGTCTCGACTCTGCACTCCTGTAGCAACAAACAGTTCCTGCTCAAAGCATCAACCACTTTGTTAGCAGTACCTGAAATGTGTTTAATTACAAACGTAAAATTCTGCATATACTCTACCCATTTAGCATGTTTCTGATTCAACTTCTCTTGCTGAGTCACAAACTGTAATGCATGATTATCACTATACAGAACAAATTCTTTTGGGATAAAGTAATGCCTCCACTTCTTCAACGCCTGTATGATAGCATAAAATTCTTTATCATACGTGGAGTACTTCACTTTGGCCTCATCCAGCTTCTCGCTGAAATATGCAACTGGTCTGTCTTCCTGACTCAAGACCGCTCCTATGGCAAAGCCACTTGCATCACATTTCACTTGAAATGTCTTTATGAAATCCGGTAACACCAACACCGGCTGTTCGATGATCTTTCGCTTCAACAGATTGAAGCTCTTCTCTGCTGCTTCAGTCCAATGAAAAGATTTATGTCTTTTCTTGACTGTGTCCATCATCGCTGCGCTAATTCCACTGAAGTTCCTGATGAATTTCCTGTAGAAACTTGCCAATCCATGAAAACTTCTCACCTCAAAAAAATTTCTCGTTGATGGCCAATTTTTAATTACCTCCACTTTACTTAGATCCATCTTCAATTCATTTTCCGATATGACAAACCCCAAGTAAATGAGTTGTGTCTTCATAAATGAAGATTTCCTCACATTGATCAACAACTTCTCTTGCTGTAGCTTCCTCATTACGGCAGCTAAATGCTTCATATGCTCTTCTTTTGTTTTGTTGAAAATCAATATGTCATCTAAATAAACAATGACAAACTTACCAATAAATTCTTTCAGCACTTCATTCATCAGCCTCATGAATGTACTTGGTGCATTCGTCAAACCAAACGGCATGACTAGCCATTCATACAACCCTTCATTGGTTTTGAAGGCTGTCTTCCACTCATCGCCTTCCCTCATGCGAATCTGATGGTATTCGCTTTTCAAATCAACCTTTGAAAAAAACTCTACTCCACTCAGGCAGTCCATCAAGTCATCCATCCTCGACAATGGAAACCTATACCTGATGGTTATCTTGTTGATGGCTATGGAATCAGTGCACATTCTCCAACCTCCATCCTTCTTTGGACTTAGTACCGTTGGAACAACACATGGGCTTAAACTCTCCCTGATCAGTCCTTTATCCAGCAGTTCCTGTACCTGCCTTCTGACTTCCTCATTTTCCTGTGGCGTCAACCTATACGCTGCTTTGTTCGGTAAACTGGCTCCTGGTATGAGGTCTATGTGATGGCTCATGCTTCTCATCGGCGGCAACGAATGAGGTAATTCGTCCACCACTATATCAGCGAACTCTTCCAACAGTTCCTGAATTTCCTCGGGCAGATCATCCACTCTTGTGCTGGTCAAAACAACTCTCGGTTTTCTGATCACAAAGAATTGTGGATCTTCCTTCTTCTTTACTTCTGCCAGAAGTTCCTTCCCACTCATGAGAAGTATAACATTTCTCGGTTCTGGTTTTACTTCTTTGTCTATAATTGGAAGTAACATATGTGTTCTTCCATTCTTCTCCAAAGTATACGTGTTCATTTTCCCATCATGAACTACGTTCCTGTCATATTGCCATGGTCTGCCTAGCAATAAATGACATACATCCATAGGAATAACATCACAGAGTATTTTATCGTTATATCCTCCTATCTTGATGTCAACTAAGCATTGTTTAGTGACACTCACCTGATGTCCCTTCTGTAGCCATGAGACTTTATATGGACTCGGGTGATCAGTTGTCTCCAGCTCTAGTTTCTCCACCATCTCGGTTGAAACGAGATTGTCAGTGCTTCCGCTGTCAACAATGACCTTGCACTTCCTGTCTTTGGTCTGGCATGCAGTTCTGAACAATCTGCTTCTCTGAACCGTGTCCTCCACCTCCTTCTCGGGTGTTAAGAGAACTTTACGCATCATCAGTGACCTTCCGTCTTCTGCTTCAGCCGCTCGCCTTTGTTGCTTAGTGATGTGAGCTTCACCTCCATCCTTTTTCCTATCTAGACAGTCAACTGCTTTGTGTCCATTTTTCCCACATGTGTAGCATGTGATGAATCCTCCTCGGCCTCTTCCTCTAGCTCGGGTACGAGGAAATGTACTGTTATCAGCGTATCCTCCATCTGGTTCTGCCTGTTGCCTTCGCTGTTCAGCGTGCTGGCCTCGCTGAGAACTTCCACCTCTTTCCATTCTGGTTTGAGGCTTCTTCCAGTCATCCTTAGATTTCTGGAACCTATCTTGGGTAACCGACTTACCTTTCGACTGGCTCCTACCTCGCCCTTGCTGTGCTGGCTTACGACTTAGTTTCTCTTCTGCCTTCAATGACATTTGATATGCATCCTCAACCATTTTGACGGTTGTCATGCTCATCTCATCCTGGATATCGTATCTTAAGCCATTCATATACCTGGCTACTTTTTCATCATCGCTCTCCCGATGACCTGCTCTGATATTGAGCTTGTAAAATTCTTCGGTGTACTCCTTTACTGTCATCAACTTCTATCTCAGGTTTTGCATTCTCCTGAACAATGTGATCTGATAATCCCTTGGGATGAACTTTGCCTTCATCTTCGCAATCATTCGATCCCAACTTTTGATCTTTCGTTTGCCTTTGGAACGTCTATCTGCTTGAAGCTCGTCCCACCATAATGTTGCATGTCCCTTCAATTTCGTGACAGCATGCCTTACCTTTTTATCCTCTTCGATGTCCTCATAATCGAAGTAGGTGTCAAGAGCTCTAATCCAATCCAGAAGCTCTTCTGCATCCAGATTTCCTTCGTAGACTGGAATGTCCATTTTTGTCTTAGAACTCATTCGGGCGATAGCTTTAATCAATCGCTCATTGGCTGCATCTTCGGCTGCAACTCCTCCTTGTGGTTCAGTCTCAACTTCGCCTTCGGAGTCACTCAGATCTCCAGCATTGGCTGTGCGTCTTTGCGCTGCTTCCATATCTTCCATTCTGGCACGAAGATTTCGTATTTCCCTCTCCATCTCTACATTCTGTCCTTGGCTACTTCTTTCTCTAGACATTTCTCTTTCCCCCTCTGGATTGGGTGATTGTCTACCTCTTCTCGGCGGCATGGTGAAATTTTCTCTTCTCCTCTGTTACAGAAAACAGAGAGATTTTCTCGCTCTGATACCACTTGACGCAGAACGACCACCCAGGACGTCTGCTCCCACCATGACCTTCTTTTCTTCTAGGCCCGAAGAGCTAGATTGCTCCTCAAATCCCTTATCGAGACTACTCTGCACCCATAGGATGCTCCTCCGATGACCTCCATTTACCCTATCGGGAAATCGGAATATCGTGTGGTCGCGAATCTGGGACTCACGGCATCGGGCATCACAATTCTCCAAAACCCGACGGACCTTTACCTCCCGGCTTCCTTCTCTTATCGGAGTTTTACCCGTCGGGAAATCGGTGTTTGCGAGGTAGTGAATTACTCACCTCAAGGATTTCCGATTCTCGAGCTCTAATGGCACTTCCGCACGCCCCTTAGCTCCTCTGGCCAATTCGTCTCACATACGTCCGCACTCCACAAGACCACTGTGCTTCCCCTATCGGAATTCGGACTTCGCGAAAACGAAGTGTATAGAACTTGCGTCCACAGGATCCCAGATCCTCCGATCTCCGATGCCACCTCTCCTCTGCTCACGGCAAGGCTTGGTCTTCTGACACCTGTTCTCCACTACAGGCCTTGACTCCGTCGGGAAATCGCATATCGGGAATTCACGATTCCTGATGTCAATGTACACGGGACTTTCAATTCCCCGATCATCGACTCTGCGGGATCTCTAACCACGTGTCCCTGCCAATGGACGACGTTGATCCTATCGAGAAATCGCGGATCGCGATTCCAACATGCACGAGTCTCTTGTCACCGGAAACTCTGATTCTCCGATTCCCGGCTCTTGTTCTGATGCCTGACGCGTGTCCTGCCGAGATCAATGGCTGAGATTCTTTATCGGGATTTCGAGACTCACAAGGCCTCGATTCTCTTGCTTAGCAAAACCCCAAAGACCTGATATCCCGATGACTCCTCCGGGATTCTCCTCTGTCTTAGGGATTAACCCCTGCGCAACTCCTCGAGATCTAACGACTGACGGGATTTCCCCGAGCTTCTCCACAAGATCTCGACCGTCGGTTCCTCCTCCTTGAAGATTTCTCGAGAAAGGCTAAGTGCTCCTTTTCAGAACGTGCTCTCCAACGCCTGCGCTTGCGTCTCCTGCTTGAACTTTCCTCCGCATAAAACTCCTATGCTCTACTTTCGACAATATCCCGGAAGTGCTAAACCTCCTGAGCTTTTCCTCTCCGACTCCTTCAGAGGGATTTGTACACTACTTGCACTCGACATTCAACAACTTCCCAGGTGCTGAATCCTTCAGACTCTGCGCAACTCCTGCAGCAGCAGTCTTTAGCTTCCTTTTCTCAGAGTAACAACTGAGACTTTTTCCTTCAACCTGCACTCTCCTTGCGGATGCAACAACCTAAATCGACTTCTGGGTGAATAAGAACAAAAGCTAATGTACTGAGCCTTCATCGACGCACTCCTTGCGGATGAATTCAACTGCACTCTATGCAGGAATCTCTTGGCTCAGATAGAGAAACAATTGAAACTTATTCTCTACTCTCTCAGACTTCAGTTTAAAACCTAAAATCACATGCACAACATATTCAAAGAAAATACATAACCAAAAAAACAAACATTCATGAGCACCCAAACAACATACACAGAGAAACAACACCAGCCATGAATTTGAATCAGAATTCCATTATATTAATTCAACATCTGTACATGGGTGTTCTCCACAAGTTCTCTGCTTTCTCTTCTATTCTGAATGCTTGATTCTGAATAATGTTACAATGATACAACGAGGGTGTCTATATCCGTTTTCCCTCTCAGACTCTAAAACTGTCTAATCTGGAAATAAAATCCTATCTACCTGCATTAAACCTATTAAATGCCTCCTATCTATTTCAGACAAGAGCGTATGGCTCGAGGTCTGATACAACATACAAAAGGCGCTCCTTCATAAAGGATCATTTAAGACTTGCGCTACAATCCCAAAGCATTTTTCAAAATTTGGGTTTGTTTCTCCAGCTGATCTTTCGCTTGATGTGCTGGCTCGCTTGCTGAGTTGGCGATGCTCCTGCATCATCTGTCGGTATGACCTTTTTCGAGCACTATACGGCTATGAGGTCTTGATTTTTGCAGACATAGCATGCGGCAACTGTAGAGTTCCTCAGGTTCGAGGTTGGTTACAAGACAGTCAGGACATCCTGAGAGCACTGAAGGAGAACCTGAGGGTGGCCCAGAGTCAGCGGAAGATGTATGGGGACAGGTATAGGATGTGGGGCACTTTTGAGGAGGTTGTTTCACAGGAGTCACCCCATTGGGATGATGAGGGGCGGGGGGCCACAAGCCCCGAATAGATCCTGCAGGTTCGAGGGTGGAAATTCCATGATAGGGCAGTCAGGGAATACTTGGTAAAATGGCAGGGTCTATCTGTGGAGGATGCTACTTGGGAAAATGAACAGGTGTTGCAGTTTCCGGGTTTGAAGTTGCTTGAGGACAAACAAATTTGGGCAGGGAGGACTGTAATGTCCCGTTTTTCCTAGGTAGTCAGGATACCGTGATGGTTTATACAGTTTCCCGTAAACCATTAGACGGATGAGCTAGGGAAACGATACTGGTAAAGTCACTTTCGAATTATAAAGTGAAAACTTAGGAAAAGTGAGTTTATTATTATTAAACCCCTCTTTGAGGGTATTTCTCTCCAATTAATAATTAAATGAATATTTTAATGGAGAAAAGGACAAGTGAATGAATAGAAGGACGATTGAAGGGGAAAAAGGTATTATCAACTATTTCATTTTAAAATTGAGTTTGGGAGAAAAGCTCGGTGAGCAAACAAGGGTTTCAGCTGGAAACCCCATTCGAAACCTCGGATTCGGCCGTGAAACTATATTCCCTAGCCGTGGAACCTCAGATTCGGCAGTGAAACTATCTGCCCAAGCCGTGGAATTGAGAAGCCATTCAGGCTTTTCATTTGCATACATTGGTAGTGTGATTCAGAGGCATTCATCGAAGAAGGAGTTCCATTTCAGTTTTGTGAAGAGGGAAGGCAATTTTCCTTGGCACTTGTGGAAGGCTGGGCGTTTTTCCCTTGAGCTAGGCGAACTCCCATCCCATTGCTGCATTTTTCTTCAGCCGTTGAGTTTGTTTATCTTTCCAGGCCTAGTGTCATTGTTGGGCGTGACCTGGGGCACGTCCTTTCTGTTGTTCACCATTTCTGGGTTGCGTATCAATTGCTGGCCGTGTCCATTCTTCAAGGCTGCGTGTGGGTTCATGCCTGTAGTTGTGTGTTCCTTGTGGGGTCGTGTGGAATGACAAGAAAGTTTGTTGCTGTGGGCGACCTCCATTAGAAGGTTGTTCGCTGCAGGGGGAGAGGATTATCATCAAGCATGAAGCTGCCACAACACTCCATCAATCAACAACACAAAAAAATCATAAATCGACTTCCTTTGTCAATACGTGGGAGCAATTTTGGGCAATTTCTCCTAGCTGTATGTAATCTGTGGTTTCCAAGTTTCATTCCACAGTCTTCTCCTTCAATTATGAGAGGTATTTCCACCTTGATCCGGATTATTTTCGGCACGAAATGAGAGCGGAGATATAATAAAGAAATGCACAGAGATATTGCAGGTATTCAATAATATAACAGAAATGTATCAGAGATGCAACCATCAACACAGATATACAGTAATACACGATTTCTATTAATCAAAGAAATGTACAGAGACTGTAAAAATACAGAGTGGAAGACTCGCTAGAATGGTGGCAGCTTATCTCTGAGAAGAGATGTGACGACTACTCGCATTCACAAGAAGATGATTACAATGAGGCTCAGAAGGCCCTTTTACAATAGATGGGAATGCCAAAAGTCCTAGACATCCAAAAACCTAACCCTAGGAGATGAAGCGCCAAAAGTCATGTGGGCCCCGTTTGGGTAAGTGAGTACATCAACTTCCCGGGGTCGTAACTTTTGCATACGATCTCCGTTTTAGGCATATAATAGCTCATTGGAAAGATCTATCCGAGGAATACAACATTTGAACAAAATTCCATGATGAAATTTTGCTATCGCAACATGCTCCAAAAAGCATCGTTTAGGGCCTCAAAACGGCTCCAGAAGTTCAGGACCCGAAAAACTGCTAAAAATAGTAAATTGCCAAAAATGTCAGAAAACTGTTTTGAGCCAGTTGGAAAAGGTGGGTGGCCACCGATATCCATCTGGATCACACCTCCATCTGACTGTTATCAATTCAACAATTTTATTCAATAAAAGACAACCAAGGTTTGATGAAATGTGTCCATTAAGATGTGAATGTTGGGTCACTATTTTTATGGGTTTTGTTCTATATTAAATTACGATCTTTGGCACTTCACTGGAGAGCTATAAGGGTCTAGAAAACCACTAAACAACAAACAAAACCAAGAAGCATATCGCTGTCCGGTCAAATTTTCACGTACAACCATAAACTCACAAGCATGCAAACTGTTTGACGAAAGTCCAACACCAGAACTTGAAGGTTTTTCCTCACTTTTACAACCTAGAATATTTCATCCTTTTGGGATGATATTATTCTTTACCTGTACTATGTCCCTTCCAACTATTTGGTTCTGGAAAGGGTAGTCGTCACTGCGCGCATCTGCGCTTTCATCTTCGTCGCAACATCACTCGTCATCAATGTTTATATTAGCGAACTCGTTGCTCATTTGGAGAAATTTCCCCACCTGTTTGTCAACCTCAAACAACTACCAATACTTGATATTATCGGGCACCGTCAGCCTGTGTTTGACTTCGATCTTATACTTTCTATTTGGAAAAATGGCTATTTTAAAAACTGAGGCTGAGGTGGCCAAGGCATCCACAATTTGATTTTTCTGCCTCGGGATTGTCGATAAATTATACCCCGAGAATTATTCAAGGAGATCTAGCACTATGTTTTTTTACGCTCTCAGTCTGGGGTGTTTGGATTGATATATTCCTTTCACTTGGTTTATATCGAGCTCATAGTCGCCATGCATCGCTATCCTCTTTGCGCCCAATTCTTTTAAAACTCTCAGGCCCAAGATCAACATCTCATACTCAGTCATGTTATTAGTGCAGTCAAACGCGAGTTTGTATGAGCAGAGTTTTGTGCATATCTTAGGAGGACTTATCCATATGTCGGCCCCTTCCCCTTCCTTGCTAATGGCTCCATCGAAACTCACGTTCCACATCTCGTTCTCCACGCGGTTCCTCGTGTCTGTGCACTCTGTTGCACATTGCACGACTTTGTTATCAACAACCATGACAACTGTCGGTTCTTCTTCTTCAAAACTCAGGTCATTGTAAAATATGGAGGAGCCAATATCAGTGTCGACGGAGTAGATAGGGTGGTTATTCGGCTGTGCCTTCCTGCTCACAATTTATTTCAGCAATACTTCTCTGTATAACCATCTATCCTGGCTGAAAACAGGGATGGTGGCGTACAAAATGTCCATTTGCATATTTCCCTTCAATTTCGTGACCCATGACCTGGATAATAGCATGCCAAATTTAGGGGGTATATCAGCCATGACCACGTCCATAAACCAATTCTTAGAAGGGATTTGGGCCATCGACATAACCAAATCTTTGATCAAACCCAAACATTTCACTTTCCTTGAATCGAAAGAAAAAATATCCTTATAGGGCCTGGTGATGTCCAAGCCCAATTCGTCCATGATCACTTTGGGCATGATATTGTGCGATGCACCCGAATCTAGCATGGCGTTATGCAAGGTAATATCGTGGACCTTGAGACTGACATAGAATGGGGGAACGCCCTCAGTATCGCCCATCTCCTCCACACGTGGACCGAACAAAATGGCGGGGTGATCACCGTGGACGTTCAAAGTGTCGGGAGTTCCCCCTATATTTAGCATTTTAATAATCTGATCCCGATATTCTCCTTTCTTGATGAGTTCGTTGAAAGGGACATAGATTTTAATCTTAGCCATTTCATTCTCAAACTTAACAAGGGGAGACACTTTTCTATCTCCTTGACGCATGTCTCCCGGCTTGTTTCTAGTGCTTTCCTTGGAACTTCCTCCTTTGAATTTGCCTTTTCTGTCGCATCCTTGGTCGGGTTGTCTTGCTTCAGTCAGCTTGTGGAAGGGATATCCATCGAAGTTTTCCTTATGGGATTTGTCTGCTGAGGCTCCATGGACGCCTTATTCCTCCTAAGGTTGTATTGCTTTTGGAATTGCATGATGGCATTGTGATAACCTTTCCTAAATTCCTTCGTTTCCCAAGATAACGTGTCATCTATCTCCAACATAATGTCATCATTTTCGCTCATGTATTGATCATGCTCTCCTTCCGTCAAGAACATGCACGTGTTCTTGTTCGTCACAACAATTCATTTGCTCCTCGAACATCTAATCAAAATCTTCGTCCGTGTAATTGTTTTGGAATGGGGGCCTTATTTGCTGGTCGCCCTAGTCTCTATGTTCCCTCTGCCTGATCTGGGAGACCAAACCTCTTATAGGGTTTCGTTTCCTGGGATGGGGATCATGTTGTTCTTGGGTGTCGGGTTTGTTTCCCAAGGACATTCTTTCCATCAATTTCTCCATTCTCTTCATCATCAAGTCGAACTTGTCCTCCGAGGGTCGAGAAGTCGATGGCTGCGCATCCCCTTGGGGTTTCCTCCTACCTCTGTTGAAGCTTTGTTTTATCTTTCCCGATGCCATCAGGTTTACCTCGACTTTGATTGCGTCGCTCATCATAGCATCTAAATTTGTAGATCTTCTCTCCCTTAACAACAAGGCGAAATCAATGTCAAAGGATTCGGCGTATCACAGTTGCGCAGCCCCAGTAGGCAGTTGGAAGTTTGTGGGAATCAAGTTGTAAACCCTCATGAAGTGGGCCGAGAACTCTTGCACTGTCTCCTGCGACGCTCTCTTCATATTGTTGTACTGCGTCAACAATTGCAAAGGATTATTTTTGACTCCCCATCTAGTAATGAAAGATGTTTGAAACGTGACGACATCTTGAATGCTTGCTGTCGGGAGGGCTTTGAACCACTTTCTCACCTCCCTCGAAAGAATCTACGCGAACAACCTCATTTCCACGTCTGCATGGTCTACCTCTTCTAGGTCAACGAAATCGTTGAACCAATCCAGATGCTTTTGGGCTGAAACGTTGCCTTCAACATCGTAGAGATTGATCCTATGACTGTAATTCTGGGGAAAATTATGTAGTTGGGATGGTAGAACAAGGGGGTCGAATTTGGCGGCCATTTCTCTACGGGGGTGTGGGATTTGGGGGATGTTCTGAATGGGATTTAGACGTGAACAAAGTTTGTTTGAACAAGGCGTCAAACTCGAGGTCATCAATGCTTTGAGCCCCGTCCTTGGGCAAGGAGAGATTTCTGTCTAGGTAATAGAATAGGTCTCACGCCTGCTCCCTTACCCTGCGCAGAAGTATCTCGGGATCATACATAGGCTCTACGGGGTTTGGGTCAGAATTGGCTTTGGTGTAAATGGTCTTTGAGGCCAAGTTTTTTGAATGGCGCTACTACGTGGAACTGGTCTTTTTCACTGGAGTTGTCAGGGTAAAGGCTTCAACCAATACAGATGTTTTCCCCACTATTACCCTCAGGGGTCAAAACTATAGCTTTAGTTGTTCTCCTAGGGAAAATTTATTCAATTCCATCCCTGACAACGACGCCAAAATGTTAGCCCTTTGTAAACTTTGTTCGACTGAGAAAACGAATGACAGAGACAACCTACAAACCAACTTTGAGGCCCGAAACTAACCTTTTGGACCTGGAGAAGGCTCTCTCTGGAGACTTTGTCTTTGTATAGGATATAACTTTAAACTCTAGGCTAGATTTAACACATTTGAACAATATTTTCTGGTTCTTTTGGCGAAAGAAAGCAAGACCTTGGGCTATGGAGTCGATTTAAGAAAATGATAGAAACAAATGAGTCAGTGACTGAACTCGAGAGGATAAAGGTTAAATGAGCAACAATATTCAGTTAAAAATCATTGTGTGTGGCGAGAGAAAAACACATGAAGCAACTCAAAGCACCGTTGGGGATGAATTTAGAGTTAACTTAGAAGAAACACAATTTTTCTAAATGGCATGAATCTAGTGCACTACACGGTGAATTCCAGATTCAAAATTACGTTCTGATTTAGACAGAAATTACAGATGTGAATATACAGAGCACATGAAAGCACATACGCAAATAAAGAATACAATACATTAGACTTCCACCGTTAGAATCTTTTCATCAAATCTTTAGGACTTTTGCATTAAGTTTCAATCGGATAAAAAAACTATAATTAATAGTCATTGTCTACGTTGTTTTGCCAACCAACCTGGATTACATTGAAAAGATGGAATATAAAGACGAGGGTGTGCTGCTTGGGCTACCCTGCATTCTAACTACTATCCATAGAAACTAGGTTTCGACTAATCTCTGTCAGATGGCTCTTAGAATGACATTTTGCTAAAAATAGAAACTAACTGTACTTGGCCGCATCATAGCTGCTCGTCTTTGCTGTAGCGTTTTAGTCATCAACAAGATCTCGTCGTTAGAGAGTGATATGTCTATGCTTTCCTTTCACAGGGCATCTGGATGATCAAGTGTTATGTCGGACCAGACTCCTGCCACACATTGTAACGGCCTTGATCTATGTCGCGCGATCATTTGATGGTGCGTGCATGTGGCGGGTGACTGCAGACTATTGGAGGTGCCTCCGAAATGATGACCCTATCTAGGGAACAATGTGTTTCTTCAAACTGTCACACATCTAATGTACACCTGTCCTAATGGACAAGATTCCATTACCGTGTGTCGTATTTTTTTCGCGCGGTTATCTGTCAGAGTCCAAGTCCGCCCCACGTCTGAGGAGACAAAAAATGGAGTCAGTTGATCATGCTTTTGGTCTCATTTGCAATTTGGATACTCAAAGCTTTCTCTTGAGAGACCAGTTGCGCCTTTTTAGGTTTATCACCTACCTGTGTAGAACCACGTTCTGTTTCAGCTTCTTCTGCGCACTGGCCAGAGCCGTGCAAACTTTCTCCATGGCCGATTCACATTCCTTGAAGTTTTTCACATTCCTTTCTTCCGACACCATCTATGTTTCTCTCAACTGCATGATCATGTCATGTGCTTCCCCGAGCTGTCTCTTTATCCAAGTCGTGTTTCCCTTGCAGCCTTGTGATACTAATACTTCGACGGTCTTTGCTACTAACTATTTTCTCAACTCTCGGTTTTCCTAGTATAGCTCAGCAATAGCGAGCTGCGCTTGTTCCAGCTGCTACAACGACTCACAAACATCTGTGCCTTCGGTGTATGTCCTCCTCCTTCTGCCCCAACTTTCTTAACTTGTGCCTTCGAAGGGCTCCATCCAAATAGCGCGCATGAGTAACTCTTCCGTGACTGATTTTGCATGCGGCTCACTCAGGACTCGAGTCTCCCTGACTTCCTTGTTTTTCCTTGGCCTGCCCCTTCTCTGGGGTATTGGTTGTTGGGGGGACAGGGTTTCCAACGTCCTTCCTACTTCATCCTCTGCGCGGTGTGATGTTATTCTTTCCACAAGTAGAAGGAAATCTCCTTTTGTATCCTTGGGGATGCGTGCTGCAAGTAGAAATGAATCTCAGTTATTTCCCAATCACCTTGACTCCTCCACCATCAACAATTTAATCAGCAAGACATGCGATATTTTCCTCTTCGGCTGATCTGCTTCATCGCGAGCACTATCTGCCATTTCTCAGAGGCTTTGGTGCAAGAAAAAGGGAAGATTTAACGGTCTCCTCCTTGTGAAGTGCATCAACAATCTAATGTGATGTGAATGTATTCTGTCAAACCTTCCCTCACAGGTGAAATATTTACTGATTACTTCCATGAGTTTCCAAAAGGGCCCCAACAAATATCTACTTGGAACGCCCGTTTCAACTTTCCCACCTAAATAGTCTCGCTTGATGAAGTCTTTGTAACACTGCGCTTCCAAAGACATGCCTTTAAACTACCTTTCACCATGCAAAGGGATCTCTGTCATGGTCGACAAAGTTTCCTCTGTCACTTGGAAAGCGACACCTGCAATTACTGCATGGGACCCGTCGAACCTGAGTGCAAACTGCTCCGCTAGTTTCATGTTGAATCCTTGGATTTTTCTGCAAAAGGTCATGCATCCGACCCACTCAAAAGACGCCATGAGCTCCAGATATTTGTTGACCAACGTCAAACTTTGAGGCTCGGGCCCAACATTCCTACCACATCGCGCACCCTTCCTTATGTTCGGGGATGTCATTGTGGTGCGACGCGTATTTGTTTTGCACGCGATGGATTTGGCGCGAGCCAAAGACGGTAATCTCAATTGACCTGGGCTTGCAAGAAGAATTATAGGCAATGCGTAAACTTGATTGATGAATATAATACACGCGGAACGCTCGAAATTGATAATCGTGTGAGCAAGAGATGGAAACGTGTTGGGGGACACTGAATCCATGGCGACTGGAGGTTTCAAAGCAAGTTTGAAGATTTTCGCAGTACATCCTTGCGATGGGTACACTTCGGAGTGTGTGAAGTACAAATGATAAGAGATGTAGAGCATATGTGATATGAGTGCCATGATTTTTCATTCTTTCTTACTTGATCATGCGTTGACGATGGTCACTTCGCCTGCCGATGCGACTTCCATTTAACAACTTGCCTCGACCTTAGGCATGTAAGACCTTCTCTTCTGACAACACTTGACTCTTTGGGAAAATAACTTTACTCCTTACACATGTTTTGGTTCTGACACCCCTTCCTGACTCCAAGGGTCAATCGACCACTTGTTGACTTTGACCCGTTCGCTTTTCAGTACCCGACCTCACACACTTTGACACACAGAATCTAGCTCGACTAAGACCAACTCTAACTGAAAAAATGACGGCGCTAACAAGGACAACCATATTTGTGGAAGCGTCATTATGTGTATGAGTCTATTCCCTGCAGTGTTATTATTACTTTGGGTAGACAATTGTACAGGATCCCAGAGGTGGCACCACCTACTGCTATTTATTTAATCTCTGCTAAGTAATGCAGTAAGGTCATTTCACAGACTACGAAGTTCTTTTTCTTTGTGATCCATGCTCACAGTAAGTAGAACGTCGCTACCACATCCGTGGCCTCTACACAATGCCTCTCTTTGCAGCAGCAACAAGTGGACTTGATCATGGAAGAATACAAAGACATCTTCGTCTCACCTACAGGGGTACCGACACACTGCCAAGTCAAGCATCCAATTGATTTGACCCCTAGCGCACCTCTACTTAATGGAACAATATATCAACGCTCGCTGATAGAGAATGACGAAATCAGGCATTAGATCCAAAATATTCTTCAAAAGGGTCACATAAGACCCAACTCCTCCCTTTGCAGAAGCCTGATTGTACTGGTGCAGAAGAAGGACGAGACTTGGCGACTCTGCATTGATTACATAGCCTTAAACAAAATCACAGTTAAGAACCGCTACCCCATTCCTAGGATTGGCAACTTTCTTGACCAACTCAAGGGGGAAAAGTTCTTCAACAAGATTGACCTAAAGTATGGCTATCACCAGGTTCCCATCGAGCCAACTGATCTCTGGAAGACAACCTTCAAGCCCAAAGAAAGTCTATCGTGTGCCTAAAACAAATATCATATGCAAAAGTTACGATCCCGGGAAGTTGATGTACTAACTTACCCAAACGAGGCCCACATGACTTTTGGTGCTTCATCTCCTACGGTTAGGTTTTTGGATGCCTAGGGTTTTTGACATTCTCGTTTATTGTAAAAAGGCCTTAAGAGCCTCATTGTAATCATCTTCTTGCGAATGAGTGCAACCGTCACATCTCTTCTCAGTGATAAGCCACGACCATTCCAACAAGCTTGTTTTCCGCTGCATTTACAGTTTAAGCTTATTTCCTTATTGAATAGAAAACCAGTTTTATTGTATCTCTATTATTCTGTGTTGAGCATCTTTTAATAATTTGTATTCATTTCGTTCTTCTCATAAAATTCAGATCAATTCAGGAAGATGGAATAATTGGAAGTTTGGAATATACAATTACCGACATGATTAATCCACAATGGGGATTAATCCAATAACAATAATAATAATAATGACATGATTAATCTGCAATGGGGATTTAATCCAATAATAATAAGAATTCTCTTCGCAGTTACATTATTTCAACAACACTTCCTCTTGCCACGACACAGACCAAATCTTCCCCTGATCATTCTGTGATCGAAAAATCCACCAGATTCATTGAGCAGATTCAACACATCCGCCAACAGGTCCAGGAGATTTTGCAGAAATCTAATGCTAAGTATAAGCAGCTCCATGATAAACACAGGGTACCACACCAGTTTTAGGTTGGCGACAAATTCTGGTTACATTTGCAGAAGGAACGTCTCACCGGGCCCCATCGAAATCTTCAACCGCTTCCTTATGGGCCTTACACTATCATCAAGATTGTGGGTAGCAATGCTTTTGAGCTCAAGACTGCACCCTCCCTTGGTCTGCATCCAATATTCAATGTGGACCTCCTTCGGCCATATTTTCCACCATTATTGGACACCTTTGAGATAACCGAACAACTGACACCAACAGAGATAAACCCTGACTACATGGAACACGCATCTATCAATCAGATAGTGGACACATGAGTCAAGGGCACTCGCTAACAATAGACCCAGCTTTGTCGGGTTGTCAAGGCAAGGAAACTCCTAAACCAAGGCAAGTGGCTCACCCAAGGCCAAATCCAACAAAAGTTTTCTCACCTGATGGGGGAACTCAATGCAATGGAGACCATTGCTTCCTAAGGGGGGAGGATTGATCCAGGTGGATATTGGTGGCCACCCACCTATTCCAACTAGCTCCTCGTGTCCGTTTTTTATTCAACACATCTTTCTCTACTACTTTATAATTGTGAGTTCTACAGTTCTGGGGTTGTCTTAAGCCTCACACATTCTCCGGGTGGATATGGGTGGCATCTCGCCTAATCCAATTGGCTTATTTTGTATGTTTTCATGTCATCACATCTTGATGTACTTTTAGGGCTATTTTGGGGCCCTAAACGTTGTTTTATTGACTCTCCACAATCAAACTATAGATGAAGTCAGAGTTTGACAACGAAATGTGTAGTTTTCTGAAAGACCTTTCCAACGGGCTATCACGGGCCTAAAACGGAGGTCGTATGCAAAAATTACGACCCTAGGAAGTTGAGGTACCACATTACACCAACTTACCCATAGGGCCCACATGACTTTTGGCGTTTAAGCTTCTAGGGTTAGGATTTTGGATGTTCAGGGTTTTGGAATTCATGAGTAATATGAAAAGGGTGTCTGGAGCCTCATTTTAATTCATTCTGCTCGGATGGATGCACGTAGCAGCCACATCTCTTCTCAGAGATAACTATCACCATTCGAGCACGTTTCAGTTCTGCAGTTTTACAGTTTTAGCCTATTTCATTATTTAATAGAAGATATTGTTCACTGAATATTTGTGTTATTTTTCCTATGTCTATAATTATGGTATTCAGTCTGTTAATCAGTTCGTTCCGCTCCTAAATCCGGATCAACGGTTCATGCAGACCCAAGGAAAATTGCAGAATGACCGCCATCAGAAGTGGTCCACATACTTTCAACAATTCCATCTCAACATCAAGTATAAAACAGGAAGTACCAACCGAGTTGTCGATTGCCTCAGTCGACCTCTAGTTGCGGCACTCACCACGGTGATAAACTCTTGCGGCCACGAGACCTCTGGATGGGCCCACCTCTACGAGACAGACCCTGACTTCTCCACTACCTACCAAATGTTGGGCGCTAACTCAATGGTCACTAATTTCCATCTTCAAGATGGGTTGTTGTGTCATCTGGGCCATCTCTGCGTTCCATCAAGCGAGCGGGCGAAGTTAATTTGGGAAGCTCACTACAGTCGGGTGGAAGGACACTTTGGCGTCGAAAAGACAGTGGAAGTGCTGCAGAAACATTTCTATTGTCCGAAACTTCGACAGGATCTCGACAAGTATATCTAGTCCTGCACCACCTTCACTATTGTCAAACCGACGACTAAGAAACATGGCATGTACACCCCTCTGCCTACTCCTTACAAGCCATGGGAATCCACCTCAATGGACTACATGTTGGGCCTCCTATCCACCAAGAGGGGAAATCATTGTGTTTGTGGTTGTTGATCGCTTTTCCAAGATGACAATTCTAGCCGCCTGCAAGAAGAACATCACAGCAGAAGCCACTGCTAAGCTCTTCTTTGAACGAGTATGGGTACATTTTGGGATCCCACAAACCATTATCTTGGACTATGACAGTCGGTTACTCATCACATTCTGGTCGAGCCTTTGGTCATTGCTGGATACCAATCTCACCAAATCCATTGCCTTCCACCCCCATACAAATGGCCAAACTAAGGTCGTCAATCAAATGATTGTACATATCTCGCACATGTACAATTCAAAACAAACCCGCACATGGGATGAGAGTCGTCCCTATGTCCAACATAGCTACAACTGATCCCTGCATATCTCAATTGGCCACAACCCCTTTCAGGTGGGGTTGGGATTCCAACCATTGGGCCCCATGGATGTTGCACTACCCCCGGTGACCACCTCGACCGACTCGTTCGTTGCTCCACCAGAAGATGACAAAGGCACCTAGTTCATTGAGAAGATCCAGCACATCCTCCAACAGGTTGAGGATATTCTACATAAGTCTAATGCCAAGTACAAGCAGAGCCATGATCAACATTGGGTGCCACATAAATTTAAGGTGGGAGATAAAATTTGGTTGCACTTGTAGAAAGAACGCCTACAGGGCCCCATTAGAAGCTTCAACCACTCCATTATGGGTTATACACCATCACCAAGGCTGTGGGTGACAATTATTTTGAGCTCAAGATTCCCCATTTCCTTGGCCTACACCCAGTCTTCAACGTGTCTCTCCTTCGGCCTTATTTCCCACCATTATTGGACACCTCAGAGATAGAAGAGCAGTTGAAACCAATAGATATCAACCCTGAATTCATGCAACAAGCATCCAATCATTAGATTGTGGACACACAGATCAAGGGAACTCAACAACAAAGGATCCAGCTTTATCGAGTTGTTAAAGTAGGGCAGCTCCTGCACCAAGGCAAGTGGCTCACTTGGGGCCAAATTCAATAGAAATTTTTGCATCTGATGGGGGAACTGAAAGAAATGGAGACCACTAATTCCTAAGGAGGAAGGATTTATCTAGGTGGATATCGATGGCCACCCACCTTTTCCAACTCGCTCAAAACATTTTTCTGGCAAATTTGGCAATTTACTATTTTTAGCAGTTTTTAACTTCCGGGGCCATTTCGAGGGCCTAAATGAAGGTTTTTCGGGATCGA
>ML822616.1:42020-71560 GCA_009831015.1 Picea engelmannii | reverse complement strand
TGAGAAGAGATATCTGGATACATGTGGTCAAAATTTCAGATGTTGTTTCACTATACCTTTAGAGATATTCCCTATGGAAATTAGGGTTTCTCAATGGTCATGAAATTAGTTACGAATGAGTTAGTTTGGCATTTTCACTATAAATTCTTTTCTTGGACTTTTCATACTGTGAAATTTTTAGAGATCTCAAGAGAGTAAAAATTTTAGTTGTTTATTTGTTGTATTTTTGGAGATATTCCCTGTGGAAGTTAGGGTTTCTGAAAGGTCCTAAAACCAGTTTCAAATAGGTTAGTTTGGCATTTTCACTATAACGTATTTTCTGGGACTTTTCAAACTATGAAATTTACAAAGATTTAAGGAGACATACAGAAGTACCTCGGGTAAAAATTTCATACCTTGGTTCACTACACTTTCTGATATATTCCCTATGGAATTTAGGGTTTCTGAATGGTCCTAAAATCAATTTCAAACATGTCAGCTTGGCATTTTCTCTATAACTTCTTTTTTGGGACTCTTCATACTGTGAACTTTTTAGGGATTTGAGGAGACATATAGAAGAACCTCAGATAAAAATTTCATAATCAGATTTGCAAAATTGGATACGTGGCATGTTGTAAAAGTTCGTTCTCGGGAAGAGGCCTAAACAACAAGCTTTGGGAAAGTTAGTAACGACACATTAGCAAGCTTTGGGAAATTGCAACGACACATTGTATCCGCGAATTTTATTTTTTTACTTTAAGGAATTGGTCACGTGCTGCGTCGGGAACTATATTTCGAACAAGCAGATTGTCCATATGGGTGACCATTTCCAAATCTTCCTATTGCCTAAAGTATTTTGAAATATGTTAACACTTCCCGACCCAATGCCTAATTTCAAGGGATAGAATTTCAAGCAGTTCTTAAAGAAGCACGACAATGAACTAGACCTCTTGTCGAAGTTATTACAGGAGCCAGCACCTGATCCCCGGGACATGGCCATATTACAGGTCAATGCATGTAAAAATCTTTTTCGGTAGATTGTATTCCTTTTCATGAGGACAACGAGACAAGAAAGTGCAACCGACATCTCTTGGATGATTCTGTATATTTTATATTTTATGGTCAAGCAAGAAACTATCTTCCATTGCCCCAAGATTATTTCCATTCAAAACTCTTCCCAGTTATTGCAATACAGGAGACATAAGAAAATATTTATGCCACCTTATTTAATTTTCGTCATGCCGAATTGTTATCCATTTCCTGGACTATCTATGTGTAGGAAGTTGAACTCTGAATTTGACCCATTAGTATTCTCGCGCCATAAATTCTGGAGACACGACACTTTCCAACTATTTTATAAGGTCTTCAATTATTTTGTTTCATTTTTTAAAGCATTGATATTTGGAAGGTATTTCCCCCAGTTCTTTGGCCAACCGACAATATTCTTGGATAGGAGGGACACAGTAGAAGAAATGGAGAACTATAATGTTATAAGGATTATCGGTTCTAAACAAAATCCTTGCTTCCTTCTATGTCACATATCTGCTACAATGTTTTTTGCTAGAATAGCAGGGGAGTACATCTAGTGGTTGCATTTTTTTCATGCAAAAAGGAAAGGACAATTCATGTCTATGCCTTGGAAAGTCCGGGATTTCATGGTTAGGAACCACTTCAACAGTTCTTTTACTTACACTATCCTGAATGGACTCCGAACCAGTATCAATGATTCGCACAAGAAGAACCGAAAATACCTAGGTGAAAAAAGTGTCCAATCCCCTACTGCCACAGCCAAGACCACAACATCCCGTGGCAATACTCCAACAGCTTACCCAAGTAACAAAGTCACACACAGTTCTTCAGGTGAAGGAGGAGATAAGAACCCTCCCTCCGACAAAATTGAAAGTTGTCACAAGATTCCCGCGGGCAAAAAATGGAAAACAATAGTCCAAGAACAGGAGGGACCAAGGGGAGAAATTGATATCTACGATCTCTCCCTCAAAGATATAGAACTAGAAATTGACATTGAAAAATTGTTCCCCGGTGATGATCACTTAGACACCACCGCACCTCACAATCCTGGGATGGACATACTTGGCATAGATACATTGGACGAAGAAGAGTCTTTTGCATTTCAGAGCGTTGTTTTTTACAGGGAATCAAAAAAATTGATTTTTGAAAACAGAGATGTAAAGAATAAGAAAGGCACATCTCATTTAGAGTTCAACCTACACAATATGTGCCCTTCCCAGATATCCAAGATGCATCGAGCAACTGGAGATGCTCTAGACAACTCTATTAGTGGCCTTGAAACGGATAATCTCATGTTAAAGATGTGAATCAAAAAATTGGAGGCAACTCTAATGCCTCTTCCATTGTTTGCTACTCCTTTGGCAATGGTCGGGTCCACCACACTTCCGCCAAAGTTAAAAGGATCATCAAGTCTTCTCACATCCGCCCGAGACTATGTGGAAAAGAATATAAACAAAAGAATGGAATTAATAATAGAAGCTTGGGATATGTCAAAGAATATGGTCTCTTTTGGAACAAGAGCACATGTTTTTCATGAGTATCTGCAAGCATATCTCAAAAAGAACCAAGGTTTTTATCTCGATGCAGTTTTACCATTTGGTTTTGAAGTTGCTGGTATGACAGAATCCAGAAGAAGATGAGAGGATATCCCTTCCCTGGATCGAATAGACCAACTAAATGCATGCTGGAAAGAAAAGGTAAAGAACCTAATTGGTCTCGTTCAACAATGTAGCCAGACCATATCTAAAAGAGAAAAACTATTCAAGAAGCTAACTGAGATAGATCTAGCTGGCATCACCAATGAAGTCCAGGACCCGAAATTGATATTAAACTCATTGTTTTTAAATAAACAATCATTTGATGATCAATTTCATATCTATAAAAGACTGTCATTTGAAAATTTCTATGACATTCTTGAATATGGTGAAGATGACGTGAAAACTTGGCTAGTCGGTTATGTAATTAGAAACAAAAATATTCAAGAAGCATTGCACAACTTGTTGATTGATCTAAGTGACTTGGAAAGTGAACTCTTCAATATAAAAATCAGGCATGAAATGAACGTAGTGCCCATGAGGAGCTACATCGAAGAATGCTTGAAAAAAACTGTCGACCAGATTACCAATGAAGGTCAAAGTCGAGGAAAGCCATAAAAGGAAATCAACAAAGAAATGACAAGCCATGTCACACCATTGTAGTAAGTTGATACTTATTACATTCTTTTGTCTCCATCCACTTATTCTAACAAAGCTTTAATCCAAATCTCACAATTTTCTCTTTCTTCTTGCCAGGTTTTGTTGTTTTCCATAGTCGACTTTCTTCTTTATACAAACTTCATTCTTTTACATCTTTGCTTTGTAGTCTGCGGCAGTCCCAATCAGATTCATTCTGGCAAACACATTTTTATTTCACAAAATATGTACTAAACTATATATTTTTTTTTTTTGCAAATTCGAAGACATGCTTTTTTGGGGGAAATATTCTCAAATGTATTGTGTGACCCAGTTTATCTAAATATAAATATTTGGGGTTGTTCTATGTTGATATTCAATGCTTGGTGTTGTTATTTTGAATTTGTATTTCTTCATAAAATTAACTCATTTCGCTGTACATGTTCAATATGTTCTATATTGTGCATTTATTGCAGCTTCCTATATTTCAAAATATTCTTCGATATACAAAATGCAAATTCATGTATTTTTTTCTTTGTTCCTTGCAGGTTTGAACCAAAAAAATCCAAGCCCAAAACACCATTCAAATTCAAACATGGTTTACATTTGGAGCACAAATAATCTAGTAAGATACATTAATATGGATACATTTTATTTAAAAACTTATGGTGTATACATCTTGCACCAAAAACTTCTGTGGTCTACAATTCCTCCACATATTGGAACATGGTCTACATTTGGACCAAAAATTATCTATTAGAATACATTAATATAAATACAAGTTAAATTAATGGTCATATATCGTCACATCATGAGCTCGACCGGCCGCAATTCCATTCAACACTTAGCCAATTATCTCTCTGCGGGGTCGTGCTTTAGCGCTAATGAAATTTTATGCCCCATGTTCTGTGATATACATGTTGCACACAACATTTCCGTTATATACATTTTGCACCAAACACTTCTGTCTTTCAAAGTGGACGTGAGCGGTCGGTCGGAGTCATGATATAAAAGAACAAGTGCAAATGTGAACCGATCTGTCCACCAACGCGCCCATTGGGACATTTTCGGAAAAACGACTAAGTAACGAGAAAGATAGTAGAGAGAAAAAACGGTCGCGACAAGGGCTCCGGAGCAGACATAAGTCCCCGCTTGTCAAATTGTATATATATTCTACTTTTGCTCGTGACAACTCAGTGGGTTGCTTATTGCCATTAACAACCGAAAAAAACGTATTCAACATCGATTTATGGGAACCCGACCGACCCCCAGGTTGGCGTTATTATAGATCTTGCACCCAAAACTTGTGTCATCTACAGTTCTGATGTATACATATTGAACCAAAAACTTTTGTGGTATGCAATTCCTCCACATATTGGAACATGGTCTACAGTTGGACCACAAATTATCTATTATGATACATTAATATAATTACAATTTTAATAAATATACTTAAAATTGAACTTGAAATTCCGTACTCTACAATTCATTGCGACTTGACGCTATCGATTTCTTATGCCCCATGTTTCGTGATATACATGTTGCACGCCAAAATTCTGTGTTACACATTTTGCACCAAACACTTGCGTCATATACAATTCGACCCCGGTTATAGAGACCGCATATCCGAAAATCTGTGATCTGAAAAGTGGCTAGGCATCGAATGGTTAGTGGTCGGTCAGAGTCACAATATAAAATCACAAACGTAAACTTGAACCGGTCCGTCCACCAACGCGCCCATTGGGACATTTTCAGAAAATCGACCAAGTAATGAGAAAGATAGTAGAGAGGAAAAACGGTCAGATGGGCTTCGAGATAGGGTGACAAGGGCTCCCGAGGAGACGTAAGGCCCTAACTGTCAAATTGTATATATATTCTACTTCTACTCGTGACAACTCACTGGTTCGCTTATTTCCATTAACAACCAAAAAAATGTATTCAACAACGATTTACGGGAGCCCGACTGATCCCCGGGTTGGCTCTATTATATATCTTGCACCCAAAACTTGCGACATCTACAGATCCGTTGTATACATATTGCACCAAAAACTTCTGTGGTCTGCAATTCGTCCACATATTGGAACATGGTCTACATTTGGACCACAAATTATCTATTATGATACATTAATATAAATACAATTTTAATAAATATACTTAAACATGAACTTGACTTTTTTCGAGCTCGTCGATTGGTCCTATATCGTCACATCATGAGCCTGACCGACCGCAGTTCCTTTCAACACTTAGCCAATTATCTCTCTACAAGGTTGCGCCTTAGCGCTAACGAAATTTTACACCCCATGTTCTGTGATATACATATTGCACATAACACTTCCATGATATACATTTTGCACCAAACACTTCCGTCATTTACAGTTCGACGCACTATTATAGATCTTGCACCCAAAACTTGAGTCATCTACAGTTTTGTTGTATACATATTGCACCAAAAACTTATGTGGTCTACAATTCCTTCACGTATTGGAACATGGTCTACATTTGGACCACAAATTATCTATTACAATACATTAATCTAAATACAATTTAAATTAATGGTCCTATATCGTCACATCATGAGCCCGACCGACCGCAGTTCCTTTCAACACTTAGCCAATTATCTCTCTGTGGGGTCACGCCTTAGCGCTAATGAAATTTTATGCCCCATGTTCCGCTATATACATGTTGCACACAACATTTTCGTGATATACATTTTGCACGAAACACTTCCATCATTCAAAGTGGATGTTAGCAGTCGGTCGAAGTCATGATATAAAAGCACAAGCCCAAATGTGAACTGGTCCATCCTCCAACGCACTCATTGGGGCATTTTCGGAAAAACGGCTAAGTAACGAGAAAGATAGTAGAGAGGGGAAATGGTCGTCACAAGGGATCCCGAGGAGACATAAGGCCCCTCCTATCAAATTGTATATATATTCTGCTTCTACTTGTGACAACTCAGTGGTTCACTTATTTCCATTAACAACAAAAGAAATGTATTCAACAACAATTTATGGGAGCCCAATCGACCCCCGGGTTGGCGCTATTATAGATCTTATACACAAAAAATTACGTCATCTACAGTTTCGTTGTATACATCTTGCACCAAAAACTTTCGTGATCTGCAATTCCTCCACATATTGGAACATGGTCTACATTTGGACCACAATTATCTATTACGATAATGAAAGATAGTAACGAGAAAGATAGTAGAGAGGAAAAACGATCGTCACAAGGGCTCCCGAGGAGACATAAGGCCCCGCCTATCAAATTGTATATATATTTTGCTTCTACTTGTGACAACTCAGTGGTTTCAGTGGTTCGCTTATTTCCATTAACAACCAAAAAAATGTATTCAATAGCGATTTACGGGAGCCCGACATACCCCCGGGTTGGCGCTACTATATATCTTGCACCTAAAACGTGTGGCATCTACAGTTCCGCTGTATACATCTTGCACCAAAAACTTTCGTTGTCTACAATTTTTCCACATATTGGAACATGGTCTACATTTGGACCACAAATTATCTATTACGATACATTAATATAAATACAATTTTAATAAATATACTTAAACTTGAACCTGACTTTTTTCGAACTCGTCCAGTGGTCCTATATCGTCACATCATGAGCCCGAACGACCACAGTTCCTTTCAACACTTAGCCAATTATCTCTCTATGGGGTCACACCTTAGCGCTAATAGAATTTTATGCCCCATGTTCCGTGATAAACATGTTGCACACAACACTTCCCTGATATACATTTTTCACCAAACAGTTCCATCATTTACAGTTCGACGCGCTATTATAGATCTTGCACACAAAACTTGCGTCATCTATAGTTCCATTGTATACATCTTGCACCAAAAAATTTCGTGGTCTACAATTCCTCCACGTATTGGAACATGGTCTACATTTGGACCACAAATTATCTATTACAATACATTAATACAAATACAATTTAAATTAATGGTCCTATATCGTCACATCATGAGCCCGACCAACCGCAGTTTTTTTCAACACTTAGCCAATTATCTCTTTGTGGGGTCGCGCCTTAGCTCTAACGAAATTTTATGCCCCATGTTCCATGATATACATGTTTCACACAACATTTCTGTGATATACATTTGGCACCAAACACTTCTTTCATTCAAAGTGGATGTTAGCGGTCGATCAAAGTCACGATATAAAAGCACAAGCGCAAATGTGAACTAGTCCGTCCGCCAACGCGCCCATTGGGACATTTTCAAAAAAATGACTAAGTAATGAGAAAGATAGTAGAGAGGAAAAACGGTCGTCACAAGGGCTCCCGAGGAGATGTAAGGCCTCGCCTGTCAAATTGTATATATATTTTGCTTCTACTTGTGACAACTCAGTGGTTCTCTTATTTCCATTAACAACCAAAAAAACATATTCAACAGTGATTTACGGGAGCCCGACCGACCCCCAGGTTGGCGCTATTATAGATCTTGCACCCAAAAAATTGCTTCATCTACAGTTCCGTTGTATACATCTTGCACCAAAAACTTTCGTGGTTTGCAATTCCTCCACATATTAGAACATGGTCTACATTTGGACCACAAATTATCTATTACGATACATTAATATAAATACAATTTTAATAAATATACTTAAACTTGAACCTAACTTTTTTCGAACTCGTCGATTGCTCACATCATGAGCCCGACCGACCGCAATTCCTTTCAACACTTAGCCAATTATCTCTCTACGGGGTCACGCCTTAGCACTAATGAAATTTTATGCCCCATGTTCCGTGATATACATGTTGCACACAACACTTCCGTGATATACATTTTGCACCAAACACTTCCATCATTTACATTTCGACACGCTATTATAGATCTTGCACCCAAAACTTGTGTCATCTACAGTTCCGTTGTATACATCTTGCACCAAAAATTTCTGTGGTCTACAGTTCCTCCACATATTGGAACATGATCTACATTTGGACCACAAATTATCTATTACAATACATTAATATAAATATAATTTAAATTAATGGTCATATATTGTCATCTCATGAGCCTGACCGACCGCAACTCCTTTCAACACTTAGCCAATTATCTCTCTGCGGGGTCGCGCCTTAGCGCTAACAAAATTTTATGCCCCATGTTCTGTGATATACATGTTGCACACAACATTTTCGTGATATACATTTCGCACCAAACACTTCCGTCATTTACAATTCGACCCCATTTTCCACAATTTACCTTGTAACCTGCTTGGCAGGGACTACGTTGACACGCAACTCTTGTTTACAACTAGAATTGGATTGTACCATAAACCATCTTAATCTTTTGAAATGAAATTTTCATGAAAAGTGTAATTTTGTAAAACATTTTTATTAAATAACAAAGTTGAGACAAACTCAACATACATCTAAAAGTGCTTTCAAATTGCGGATTGTCCTCACCATGTGTTGTTTTTAAAGTTTAGGAAAAAAAACCACTAATACCTATGGTGTTTCAAAATGACGTTAATGTTATGGTGATATTGAAAGGCTTATTTTTCACGAGTGGTTATATTATTTATTAATGATATATTAAGTTTTAAGTTTTTATTTTGATTTAATAAAGTAATGTTTATTGGTTTTGCAGTATTGATTAATTAAGTAGTTTTGTACATCTTACTTAAATACTTTTAGGTAACAAAATTTACTCAATTTTATTTATTTAAAAATAAAATAGAAAAACTTGAAATTTAGAGAAATTATAATCCAATTTTTTTAGTTAATTATATATATAATCAAAATTTAAAAAACATGGAAAATATTTATAAGTAAAATTTACATATTACAACTTAAAAAAAAAAAAAAATTATGATATATAACTATCATAAGAGATGTTAGGAGACAAGTCAGATCATTATATAAACTGAGTTGAGTCTAAAAGGAATATGTAAACACTTGTGCTAGAATTTGTGTAGAAATGGATCTAAAAAGGGTCTACTAGATGCAATTCAACTCAATATGAAGGGTTGGAGCCATACCCAAAACCCCCTTCAAGTCTAACTCCTTTTATGAATATGGCCACTTTGGCAAAGGTTGTCCAAAAACCCAAGGATCGCAACACCTTTCGAAACAAGGCCATATTTCCTAGAACAAAAATGAACATGAATCATTTACAAGTATCCAGAAGACATAAGAAGCAGTAACCCAAGTGATATTGGCCGACAAAAAGACCTCAAGTAGGTGTGTCTAACCCATTCAACAACAGATTTATGCTCTTGACCTAAAAGATGAGCAAGAAGAAATGATATAAACAGATAGAACTGGTCTATTGCATCAAGAGGAACCCACCAAATTCGAAGCCAATCGAGATCAAGAGGAAGTTATAGAGAAAATTCCAAATAATGAATCAATCCCATCAACCAGAAGATTAAATAGATTCCAATTTCGAGCAATCTAGAGGCGTCTACATTTGGAGTTATGACATTATATCAAAAGAAGATTACGAAAGAAAATGAGAAGGAATTATAAGAAGAAAAAGAAGAAGGGGAAGCGAAAAACTCTATCCCCCCTTCCTTTGCAGAGGATCTGAAAAAATACTTGCTTCCATCTCCCCCACTAACAAGGGGAAGGAAATCAAATAGAGAAACAAGAGATAAAGTTCAACGGAGACAAAACTCCTGCTAGGAAGTTAGCAAATTTTTGGCGTTTTCTTGAAAAGTGGACGGAGAAATCAACATAAAAGATAAATATGTGTTTCTTTTGTATATTTGTATATGGACAATTTTTTTGAATTTACCCACATCATAATTCTTTGAATCAAACTAGAAAGCAAATCTGGAATGTTTTATATGTGATTTGTAGTAAAATTTCCTATGTAGTTACAAAGAGATATTTGGAAACAAGCTATGTACATCTTGAAGCAGACCTATGTATCCTTTATATTAATAAAATTTTATAATAATCTAATTGTAACGCCAGTGCCAAGCCAGACATCAAATTGGTGTATTAGACCCCCTTGTTTGTGGGACAAGGGACCCCCTCCATGCAACGATTTGATTGCTAAAGTCTATTGAGGTATACATACCCTACCCCCCTATGGATTTGAACTTGTGACCTCTTAGGAGGAAACACATGTTCTTAACCATCAGGCCCACTCAGAGTGTATATCATCACTTGTCTCCTTAAGGATCAATAGTACTGAATCATTTTAGATGGCATGGATAACCTTAAATAATGATGATGAGTTAACATCCATTCACTAATAGTAACCAACAAAAATTGTTCTCTCTACTAATTGATAAATGAATTATGGTGAATTTTGTCACCTGTGAAAAATTAAAAAATAATAACAATATTTATAATTAAATTAAATTGAATTTATATATGATCAAAACATACCAATGAAACAATGCATTTTTATAAATTATGATAAAATAAAAATTGTATGGAAAAAATCTAAAATAAAGTGAAAAACATATATAAGTGAGATATTCAAAATAAATTCGTCTTGTTAACATGATTGTTCAATTTACCCTGCAATCATTTCAAGTATAACCATCTCATTAGGGTTTGACAGTCACAGACACAACATAACGCAGCGTGGTTACCAAACGAGGCGACAAAGGAACCCCCTCATACAAGCAGGTAGTGGTGGACAAGGGGAAAGGACCACGAAGCAGAGGTTTCAAGGAACCTGTTATCACCCCATAAATTATGGGAATCAACTGGTGACTGGGATATTATCTGTTCCTAGTATTTTTGTTGACAAATGATTTTTCATTCTGCAAATAATTTGAGAAAAAGAAAAAGAAAAGAAAAAAGAAAAGAAAAGGAAAAAGGAAAAAGAAAGAAAAAGAAAAAAGAAAAGAAAAAGAAGAAAAAAAAAAGAGGGCATAAAAGAATTGAAACAAAAGCCCCATGCAATAATAGTAACTTGGCCATACCTTTCAAGCATGGCCAAGTTCTTTTTTAAATTTAATGTTGATAGGGTAGTGAATGATTTGGCTAAACAGTTTAATCTTAGCCAAATGTGTTTAGGTTATATTAGTGAATAAATCTAATCAGACTGTCTAATCCTGGTCAGATAGCCCTAGGGTAGAGTAATTTCTTAACCCAACAGTTTAATATGGGTTAATTGTCATAGGAAGATAGGTTAGCTTGTAGGTTAGTTGCTCCATTTGTTTCACCCCAATAAAACCAGCTTGATGTAAAAGGTTGCACCATGTCTCAAAATCCTAAAAGATAGTTGGTCGAACCCCCTTGGTGATGTCTATTTGAAAGGTATGAGAAAAACCCATAAAATGATTTTATCCTAAGTTCTCTCGGCACATGTGTTCCCCGCTTCTGATTTATACCTCATGCACATATCAACGGTCCTGATCGCGGCGCTCAAATCTACGGTGTACAGAGCATTCCGGACCCCCCTGACCATTATGCTTTTAACCGGGGGGCGGGGGGGTCCGAAATCGATGATAAGATTTGCACAGATATGGATGGTCCAGGAATGAGCGCGTAAATCCACGGTTCAGTTTTGATTCTGGACCCCCCCGTCTGTCCTGCCTTTAACGGAAGGGGAGGGGTCCGGAATGAAGGATAAACGACGCGCTAAGATCTGCGTCCAGGAAGAGGGCACGTAGATCAACGACCCTAATTGGATTTCGGACCCCCCTGGTGTTCTGCGTTTAACCGAGGGGGGGGTCCGGAATAGTTTTCCCCTCTGGCGGGCCCCTTGTCATGCGTGGCTTCAGCCTATTGGTCCCGAAGTCCCATCAACATCTGCTATCTGACAGCCCCCGTCACTCATGGACGTCATTTTCCACTTGTTCCACTTGCTCCCGAGTTATGTCAAATCCCATCCCCAAGTGACCCGTTATCCATTTATTACTGGATAACATACCCGTTATCATGTTGACTTGTTTCCCGCGCCCGACCGACCCCAGTTTTAAATAAAATTACCGTTCTCCCCCATTTTCGTTGTTCACTCGTCGTGCCAGAAAAACTCATAGCTTTCCCCTCTGTTACATCCCTTCGCCTTCATCCACAGTCAGTCGACCCCACTAACTTCGTGTTATTTGCAGGTACTGTTGCAGAGATGGCGCCAAAGCAAAGACAAGCAGAAGGAGAGGAGAATCCTTTTCTCCCACCTCCTGTCGACTTGGACAAAATTCCATTTGTCAACAAAGACAGATTGATCGCCGATACCAATTGTGATCTCGATTTTTCAGACCTCCAGTCATGGCTCCGGGAGGTTTTCCTGGACCAGAGCGATGAAATTGGGCTCTGGGAGTCCAATTTACCCCTTTACCTTTTTCCCCAGATACACCATTTCCCCGAGTTCGCACTTAAATGCCAAACTCACTACATCCCTGAACAGAAAGTCGTCATATCCTCATCCGGAGACACCCTGTTCCTCATCACTCCCAAAGACATAGACCAGATGATGCAAATTCCCCGTGCCGAATCTGCGTCCCCTTTCAACCTAGAAATCCTTACTGAGTTATATCAAAAGATGATTTTTCCCCAGAGAGATCAGATATTCGAGATTTTCCTTCCCACCTCCGCTCAAGTCCCTTCCACAAATCCCCCTTACCCGTCATCCATGTTCTCCACCAAGGGAAACCAAGTCATTTCCTCCCTTTGTGCCCTTCTAGGTTACTATTCCGACCAGTGGGTAGATGAGCCCATTCTAGGTTTTCTATCCATTTTCTCCAATGACGAAAAACCCACAACACAGTTTGATTACAACACCTTCTTGGCCGACAATATTCACGAACAGTTCATAAATTTTGGCACGGAAGGCATGTTCATATACTCGTCTATATTGGCATACATGTTTGTTTACTTTCAAGCAGATAAATTTAGTTTCTCCATGCAGAAGATGGACGCAGATGGAAGGCCTCAGCCAGTCACAGCATGGACCTCTTTGTTGAAGCACAACTCCACAGAGTATAGCTTCAAGGATTTCATCAATCTTTTCTACCACCCTGTGGTAAGCATGCTGAGCGGCAGGCCCGAGCCTTGAATAAACGACGAAGTCCAGAGAGTCTTCCACCTCTCGGACAACACCAAGACCGGAGATTGGTACCTGTATCAAAACCACATAGAGATCAGAGTATTCGGGTGCGAGTTGGCACCTTACAAGCTTCCTAAGTATGTGCCGGTAAGAATTTTTGCTCTAGAATACATAAGACAAATCATGAATTCAGATGATATCCATTTCGTGTCTTTGAAGAAAAAGCAGCAGCTTCGGATCAAGGGGCAGATTGGCTCATTCATATGCAACAGTCGAGGCGCCGGAGAAGAAGCTGACCGGATGCTGAGAGAGATGAAGTTTTCCTTAAGCTTCCCATGGCACTATGATCCATACGGGATCATCTCAGAAATGTGGGTGAAAAACAAGAATATCCCGTATGTTCACGAAGCTAAGCCCGAGATTGAGAAATTCGCTAATCAAACGGTGTGGTTGCATGACACCTTGATTGAAGTGGAACAACAGGTCCCCCCTACCACTTTTCCACCAACTTCCACACCACAAGTACCTAAGGAAAAAATGCCTCGACAAGAATCATCTCCGCCTGTCACGGAGGTGTCGTCTGAAGAGTTCCAGTTACATATTAAAAGGCCCAAGATAGTCACAGTTCCCAGCCCTACTGTGGATAAAGAGGTCTCACCTACCACAGTGACTAAGTCTGCCATTCCACCTTTGAGGTCGAGCCTGCATAAGGAAATCACCCCAGTTGTGCCGAAGAAATTCATAGACTCCCCACTAGACACTCAGCCAGGCAAGACTGGGCCCAAGTTGAGTATTTTCGAGAAGTACGAGCTGATTAAGAAAAAGAATCAAACTCTTACCACTAGCACCTACGCTCATTTTTGAAAGCAGACGTCAACTGCGCAGCACAAACTGTTGTCTGCATTTGACACAGAAAAGGGCAGGATGCACATGGCCTTCCTCCAGGCGCAGGTACCGGACCCCAAGGTAATTACAGATTACAAGAGGGCCACCTTCGAGTTCCAAACAAAGGACGTGCACCCAGCAGATCAGATGGATCTGCACAAATAGATAGGAGATATGGTATTCCATACGTTGGCACATGCTTCAGCTTCAACAGCAAAATTACAGGTATCATTGAACAATGCTCAGACGCAGCTCAAGCTGGAGAAGATTTCATCCTTCGCCAAGGATAACAGAATTAAAACTTTGGAAGAGCTGGTCCTAAATATCGGCTATGATCCCTCGAACGTCAAAGCTGCAAAAGAGATGATAAAGAAGAAAAATGCAGATATCGCCTCCTTGAGGAAACAGTTGAATCTCCCTCCTACATAAGACTCGCAGGCAAAAGAGATAGCAGAGAAAGAAGGTGAAAAGGATGAAATGCTCAAGCTGCTCATGGAGAAGAACGCCCAGCTCAAAGAGATGGAAGTTGAGATGGAGATATTACTAAAAGAGAAGGAGAATATGAAGCCAATGGAAGTCATTTCATTGAGTGCCATTCCTATCTTAGGAGCAAGCACAGTCGCAGTGACAGCAATCCCATCCGCAACTCCAGTAACATCACAAGAAGGGACAACAGATCTCGCCAAATCCATGGAAAAGATGAACCTGCAAGAGACAGAGATCAACAGGCTTAAAAAGGAAGTTGAGAACCTCCAGGAACTCAAAACTTCTCTCCAAACCAGTCTATCCAAAGAAAAGCAGGTAGTTGAGCAGCTCATGAAGGAACTACAGTAGCTCCAAAAGCTAATAGTGGCAGGGAAGACTTTGGCTGAGGTCAAAGAGAATGTATGGACAGACATCACAAAGTCCATAAATGAGATCTGGCCCATGATTCAAATTATGTTTGAATAGAATGAGTTGGTCCAAAGGAGCAAACATGCCATTGAGAAGATCAGAGTAGAACTGGGAGATAGACAAACTCAGGAAAATGATATCATCAAATTCCTAAATTCGAAGACCAGAGAAGAGCTAGAAGAGTTGAAGATAGAGGACAGAACAGAGACCATCCTTGAGGTCAAAAGAGTTTTGACCAAGAGAGGATTAATTCTTCAACTGGAGGAAAAGTTTCAGATCATGGACCAGGGGGCACAGAAATTCTTCAGCAAGATTGAGACTCTCCAGAAGAAAGGTCTCCCAGGTCTGAAGGTTATTAATGATAAACTTATGACACTCCCAGATTACAAAAAGAGATTGTCTGAAGTGTCTAAGGATGGTTCAAAGTTTGTTGGCATACAAGGGAGCATCACTGGCAAAGCATTCTTGGACGATCTTCAGTTGGACATCAGCATCCAACACGAGATTCGATACATATTCCTCACTAAGCCCACATTCGCCAAGTATACGAAAATGGACGAAGTGTATCGGAGACTGCTCAAAGTCACTGTGCCTAGTCATCTCAGATGGGAGGAACTCTGCGATCTGCTCAATTAGAAGATGAGTTGTCCAGGTCCAGTCACCTGTCCAGTCAGATGAGGTCGTGTAAAGGCTTCATCAATAGTTTACCCAGAATTTCTGCGTGCAATTGCGCCAAGTCATCAATCAGTTTGATTAGTTAAATTATTTAGGCTAAAAATAGAATGAGCACATCCTGATCAGTTATGGCAGGAACGTTTGTAATTTGAATTATAAATACTTCACCTTTCGAAGTATTGGGGGTTGTTGATCTTTACACCCTGACGCTATCAGACTGTAACATTTTTGAAGAGATCTGCCATTAATAAAAAGGAGGCACTTTTACAGGATTCTTGCGTGTATTCACTGGTGATGTTTATTCTCTAAGTTGAATGTTATTCTTGCTTTGTGATCATATTGTTTTCTGAAACTAATCTTTAAAAGTAACGTATGTTGCAGGATTTATCTTGTATACCCTGTTTCTGACTTTAAAGATTTTATTGTTTATCCTCTGGTGTTTTCAATTAAGGAATTCTTAACTGCTTCTTAGTTGAATCTATCTTTATCATCTTTTCTTCTGTCCATCACTTAAGCTATTAAAGATCCAGTGAGTATATTATCTCGCCCTGTGGAAGTATTCCTTTACGTTTCTGGTTTATATCTCATGTTTATTATAATACAGACCCCATATCCCAATGGAGGTGTAGACTGTCTCAACTAATTCAAAATACACTTTGACAACAAAACCTACCTGTTTCTTTACCTAGCCTAATATCTAAATTGAAAACATAGCTAAATCATATAGAGAGATCCCTCTCTGAAGTTGGAAGGGCTAGATCTCAGATTTAAAAGTGGTTGGATAAAGTTACCTTTGTAGATTTCTTCTGTTTAAACCTCTAGGAAATTTACCAAGTGCTAACAGAACCAACGACAAGCGCCTCGGGTTCAGGACTGGAAAAGAATCAGGAAAGCAAATCGAAAAAAAGGGATCGCATGGAGGAAGAAGCCAGAGAAACCCATAATGCAGCGCAAGAACCAGAGAACCCCAATGGGGTAGAAGGGCACAACCCGTGTAAGCCTAAAATAACACCGATACCCAAGGTAATACTGGACGACCCACAAATGCAACTCTTCCGGGACTAGATGAAGAAACATGCACTAATCTTCAAGTTCATGGGCTTGTGGCCCACAGAACGAACGTCGTGCAACTAGATAAAATATCATTGGAAGCCAAGCGAGGAAGTGGAACTCCACCTCGGCTCAAAAGGCTTCTTCACAGTAGTATTCATGAATTTGGAGGACATGGATAAAATCTTTGAGGGGGGGCGTACTTCCACACCTCAGCAGGATTGTACATGTGGCCATGGAAGGAAAGATTCTCCCCAGAGAAAGAAACCTTCAATAATGTACCCGTCTGGCTGCGGCTTTACTCTCTGTCGCTAGAATACTGGCTACCCTCTATCTTCGAAGCAATTGGGAACAAACTTGGAAAATATGTGAAGACATTTGAAGCAAACCTAAAAGGGAGATACACCTCCTATGCAAGGATCTTCATAGAGATGGATGTTTTAGGGGCACTCCCAGAAGCCATAAGCCTGGAATTCAAGGATGAGGAATGGATCCAAAGCATCGATTACGAGCAAATCCCATTCAGATGTAGAATATACCATGAACATGGACACCTATTCAAAGAATTCCCTCTTAATAAAAAACAAGAAGAGGAAAACACCAAAATACAGCAGGATGAGGAAGGGTTTATCAAGCCAAACCACAGAAACAGAGCAAACAAGAAACCAAGTAAAACACCAACAGGAAGTAATATGGAATCCAGGACTAAAATGGAAGGGTGTGACAAAACCTACAAAAGGGAAGAAGGAGGAAAGGAAAAGGAAACAGCTAAATAAGCAAAGGACCAATCCACAAATGAGAGCACAAACAATCCAAGCAATCATATGGAGCAGGGGGGTAGCGCAACTCCTATGGACGAAGGAACTAGAGATGCCAACACACCCATGCAGGAGGCAGATGACGACGCGGAAATGACACCAAGCGAGGTAGGTACAAAATATCCTGACCTCAGATATATTGTGGAAAGGGAAGGAATAAATCTCTCGAACATACTGGAGCAATGGAAAAGGCAGGGCGTAGACAATGTACCAACGAAGCAACTAGACCGTATCCAATACCTATTCCTCCTAAGGGAGGAAGCAAAATCCAGAGGGCTCAAGTGCACGCACAGGGATATAGGACACCTAGAAATCAAAGCAGGTGAGGGACAACCACAACTCTCACCCAAGCAGATGCAAAGGAAGAAAGGAAGGAAATCAAACAACGTAGACCTATAGGAACTAGGAGCTCTGCTGATAAATTCAGTTAAGATCAAGAATCTCTTTTCCAACTCACCCCCACATGTTTAAATGAAGATTATAACATGGAATATTAGAGGCCTAAACAACCCACGTAAACAAAGAATCCTTAAAAACAGACGGAGGAAGGAACAACCGGACCTCTGTTTTATCCAAGAGACAAAATGTATTGTAGATAGAATGGAAACAATTAGCAAAAAACAATGGAGAAAGTACAAGAAGTTGGTTGTCGAAGGACAACAGATGGCAGGCGGTATTCTCATTTTGTGGAACCCACAAGTGATGAATCTACTAGCAGTCGAAGCCACTAGATACACACTTTCGGTTAACATACAAATAATAGGTAACACGGAGGTGATTCTATGCACTAATGTGTATGGTCCCCAGATGTTGGAAGAGAACAGAAGAATGCTCCTAGACCTATAAAACCTAAAATCCCGTTCCAACAACCTCCACTAGATCCTGGCTGGGGACTTCAACATCATCACAACACTTGTGGAGAAAAAAGGAGGCACCAGGATACTGGATAGAGATGTGGAAGAATTTTTAGCTTTCATTGACACAATGGAGATGGTAGACATCAAAACCAGTAATGGCCAATTCACATGGAACAACAAACGAATAAATCAACATCAGGTAGTGATGAGGCTAGACAGATTCCTAGTGTCAGAGTCCATCATCCTACAGGGTTTAAATTTAGACTGAAGCATCCTTCCCTGGGGGGGTTCAGATCACTGGCCAATCAGACTGGAAGCAAATTTCCAAACCACTCTAAAAAATAGACCTTTCAGATTCGAGAAATTTTGGATTGAACATCCCACCTTCAAGGAGAACATCAGTCAATGGTGGTGAGATCCACAACCTAAACAAGGGACAAGGATGTTCAAACTTTATAATAAACTCAGGTACATCAAACATAAACTCAAGGAGTGGAACAAGGAAATCTTTGGAAACATAAACCAAGAAAAAATAATTATTGAAGATAGAATGAGGAACCTCCAGGAAATCTGCATAGACATGGGCTATACAGAGGATCGAAAAAAGGAAGAGATCCAACTAACCCAGGAATGGGAAGAAAGATGCCAGCGGGAAGAGACTTTATGGAACCAAAAGTCCATAATCGGGTGGCTAAGGAAGAAGAATGAAATAAAAGGCTTTTTCATCGAACCACCATTGCTAGAAGAACCCACAACAAAATCCTAAAAATTTGGGATCAGGATGGGATTGAAAGAGATTCCCACAAGGAGAACGAAAATATACTGGTAAACCATTTCCATGGGATATACTTGGAACCCAACCAAGACCGAATGGAGGCCATACAAAGGATCACTAAGCACATCCCCAAGCTAGTTACTGAGGAACAAAATATCAACCTAAACAAACCCATCGCTAAGGAGGAAATTGACCAAGTAGTCTAGGAGATGCCCAATGGAAAGGCCCCAGGTCCAGATGGTTTCACAATGGAATTCTTCAAATCTTGTTGGGAAGTGGTCAAACATGACGTCTATGGGGTGGTGGAAGACTCCAAGTGCTCGGCCTCCATTCTGAAAGCGCTAAATTCCACAATGATTACTCTTATCCCCAAAGAAAATGAAGCCAGGACCCCATACCGCTACCAACCCATAGAATTATGCAATGTGATATACAAGATAATATCATGGGTCATAGCCAACAGACTGAAACCTCTCCTACCCTCACTGATTTCCCAGGAACAGGCGAGTTTTGTAGAAGGGCAACAAATTCTGAACAACATCATCCATGCCCATGAACTGATCCACATGTTGAAATCCCAGAGGAGAGGGGGGATGATAATCCAACTAGATTAGCAAAGGCTTATGAAAAAATTAACTAGCACTATATGGTCAAGACTCTTGAAGATTTTGGCTTTGTGCAACGCTGGATCAACTGGATTGTCAGCCTAGTGTCAATGACTAGTTATTCGCTACTAATCAATGGATCCCCAACCGAACCCTTATGGCCTTATAGAGGCATCAGACAAGGAGACCCTCTATCACCTTTCTTGTTCATTCTGATGATGGAAGGACTCAGTGGAAGCATAAAAAGTGCAACTGCAATAGGGGAAATAATAGACATTAAACCTTTCGAAAATTGCCCTACCTCCACGCACCAACAGTTCGTTGATGACACCTTACTCCATGGCACACCCACGGTCAAGAAGCGAAAGACTAAAAAATAATCTTAGAAGACTTTGGGGAAGCCTCGAGAGTGAAGATCAATTGCTCCAAATCCATGATATATTTCTTCAATACCAACCCAACAATTCAAAGGAACCTGGAAAATATTTTGGGGTTTGAATGCAAAACTCTCCCAACAAAATATTTGGGAATTCCCCTGACGGACAAAGCACGAAAAATGGAAACATAGGAAGGAGTGATAAAAAATATACAGGAGAGGGTGAAAAATTGGACTTACAGATCCCTCAACCTTGCAGGGAGACTTGTCCTGACTAAAGTGGTTCTGCAAGCAATTCTGACCTATATGATGTCAGTGTTTCCCACTCCCAAAGAAATACTCCAAAAAATAAAAGCCATCCAAAGGGACTTCCTATGGCGTGGAGTGGAAAGAAAGAAAAAATGGGCCTTTGTGGCCTGGGAGAAGGTTTGCAAACCAAAAGGTAAAGGAGGCTTCGGGTTACAAGACCCACAAGTAACCAATGAAGCCTATGGGGAAAAACTCTGGTGGAGATGGGTCAAAGAAAAGTCAACACCATGGGAAACCCTCTAGAAGGAAAAGTATTCCCCAGACATCAACGACCATGATCGAATTTGTTTTACAAGCACAATAGAAGGATCAACCATCTGGAATCTAGCCTGGCAAAAAAAAACCTGGATCCAAAAACACAGTTTCTGGGAAGTGACGAATGGTAAAACAACCAAATTCTGGGGGGGGGCGTGGCAACAGGAACCTAGAATGGAGAATCCAGACAGGGAGGAACTCCAATAGTAGATGATCGCACAAGGAAAAATCAGAATCCATCACTACTCAAAATAGGAAAATGACCGTGACAGATGGAGGATCTAGGATAAAATCAACCCACAAAACAGAGATCGGATCACAACAATAACAAAACAGGTGGAGGAGGAATTGGGGAAAAGGAAAATTGTTGTCTCAGAAGAATAGGACCAACTAAGATGGGGAAGGAAAAATTGAGGGGAATTCAACTTAAAAGAAGCTCAGAATTACATGGCTAACCAGGACCAAGAAGACCCAACGAAACAGTGGGGAAAGATATGGGGAAGCCCCCAGTTGCCAAAAATGAAAATGTTCAAATGGCTAGTACTTCACAACCGAATTATAAGATGGGAAAACCTAAGGAAAAGAGGGTTCATAGGCCCATCATGATGCCACCTCTGTCAAGCTAAAGAAGAAACAACGAATCACCTCCTCGATGAATGTAATTACACAACAGAGATGTGGGACTGGGTGGCAGGTTTCTTCCACCAGTCTAATAGGACGTGTGGTAACATCAGCGCAACCATCAGCAACTGGAATGAGAGTTACAACAAAAATGAAATGGTAAACCTCTGCTGGAACCTCATGCCAGGGATGATCATATGGGCAATATGGAAAGAAAGAAATCGGTGCATCTTCAGGAATGAAAGTCTCCCGGAAGGGAAACTCAAGGAATAAATAATCTCACAAATCCAAGAAATGGTGCAGAGCCGCAATTGCCAGACTGAAAAAACGCAACTCACGGGCCATGATTCCTGAATGCTGGAAATTTTTCACCTAAAAGATAGGCGCAACAACACATAGGCATGGCGGCCACCGCAACTCCAATTAGGAGAGCACAATTGGACACCTCCTCTAGCAGGGTTCCTCAAGTTAAATTCTGACGGGGTGGCAAAAGGAAACCTAGGAATGACAGGAATGGGAGGGGTGATCAGAGATAGTGGGGGTAACATAATCAGGTTGTATGTTGGGAGCCTAGGAAACTCAATCAACAACTTAGTGGAATTTGGAGCCCTAGAGCTCGGTCTCGAAATTCTAAGACGAGAAAGGATGACCAACACTATAGTGGAAGGTGACTCCACCCTGGTCATCAACACAGTGAAGAGACTCCAAAACGACACTACAGTGGGCAAGGTTCAGAAACACTGGCACTTGGCACACTCCTTGCAAAAAATCCAGGAGCATCTGCAAACAATTAACACCGTGGAGTTGCATTGGGTACGCAGGTCAACAAATGGCCTGGTGGACAGAATTTCCAACGAGGGAGTTAGCAAGGAAGGACCGAAACTAGATACTACCTAAACCAACATCCCGCAAGGACAATTAAGAACGGACCGGACCCAACTAGCAATAAAATATCAGGACAACATCTTAAGCAAGGAACATCACATCGAGGAGGGCAGCGAAAGGGCCAGTGAAAGGATAGAAAGACCTAGACAAGATATGATTGCCCAACACTCGACTACAAATCACAATGCCGAATCAAATTACACAATAGGCGAGGGTACAGAAACAGGATCATGTCAACAGTAATAATTGTGGGGAAAGCCCGTGGGAAAGCATCGACGATAATCAACAGACGAAAAATGACATAAGGCAAGAAGGATTGACACAGACCAGTATCAATCCACCATGCCAAGGACCAAGTACGGGGAGTGGCCAAGTAGGATATCAAGCGAGCAGGGGTAAGGGCCAGTATAGGAATAACGATCGAGTCATCATGATCATACGAACCATGACCGGGAAAAAGGAAGGGAAGTTTCACCTCTACGGGTAGACCATGATTGGAAGGATGACCCCACAACAGGGAAAGTTCAATAAAAGACCAAAAAGCAAGAAGAGAGGCAAACAGAAGAGCACAATAGCAGAGGCTACCAAAAGACACAAGGGTAGCGTAAGGAGGAACCACGGGGTAGACAGGAGCAGGTTGAGAGCGCAACAAAAGAGCAGCCATAGGCCAGACAAGATGGTGTAAATGAAGTGAACGAACAACAAAAGAAACCCCCAGGGGAAGGGAACTCTGAATAATCCTCGACAAGTTTCAAGGATGGAACAAGCGGAAAAAGATACGAAGGGAACCTTTCATACTCTAGTTGCACGGAGAGGAAAGGAAACCATTATCTAGCTGGAGAAGGCAATCAATGAAAAGCGCAAGAAAAAAACATGGGAGGCTCTGGCTCGGGAAGCAGACTGGGTAACTCACCCAGGACCCACGCAACCCAGAGAAACCCTCTACCACAAAACGGTGGAGATGGCATGGAAAACAAAGATGCTAGTTGGACAATTGAGCTCGGAGAGGGCGGATGCCAAACGGGAGAACAACAAGGAACACACGAAATTGTTGAACGAAAGCTTGAGCCACCTCAACAGTCTAGAGACCATTACCAGAATGATAACTGAGGTCGAGACAGACTAGAAAGACAAGATAGAAAATTTGGCTACCCAATTCCACCTCTACCTGCACTACGTCCATCACATGGACATCATGCCAGCCGATGGGAAAGGAGCGAAAACACATATCAAAAATACTCGCACGGTCCCCCAAAAGGAGGAGAACAAGGGACCAATGGATGAAGTAAAGAAACATGTCATCAGTCTAGACTAGTCTCTGGTTAGTCTCTTGTCAATATCAACTTATGTTACTGTTATTTTGTTTATCTTTTTCATGTTTGTTGCGCTCTTACGGTCAAAAATTGGATATGGTAGAACTGGGTTGGTTTCCCAAGGTGGCAGTCCAGTCCTCCCACGTGCCTATTTCAGAAAACGCTAGTCAGGACTCCTTGGCCTGGTTTCCTTTTTGGCAGACCAGGGATTTCCCCTTTTTTGTATCATAACCCCCCTTTAGTAATACAAATTCTTAAACTCACTTACAAAAATAAAAAAGAAATTCAAAATAAAAAAGGAAAAAAATATTTTAGCATATATATAAGTAAGAAATTCAAAATAATAAATGTGGTATGGATTCACCCATATTTAAATCCCATTAGGGTTGATTGTAAGATTATTGTGTAAGAAAATTGTATATATGAAGCTCACCACATAATAATTTCTTGGTCATATAAATATATAGAGAAAAGAATAATAATAACAAAAAACACAAAGGTAAAAAAAATAAATTTAACATCATTAAAGTGGAGAATAACAAACAAAGTTGCAAAGAAGAAAATAACAAACAAAGGATGCATGGCGACGCGGTCCTTACCAAGGTAGTTGGGAAATATATGTTGAACAATGTGACTTAATATAGCTAAATGCATAGGCAATGAATAGTCTTTGCCAAAAGATAATTCATATAATAAATAAGCATAGTATTATTGTTTATGCAAAGAAGACAGTGATAAGAATGAAGTAGAAACAAGTAACAACATTTATCATAAAACTTTGTAAAAATAAGTGAAGAAGTAAAGTATTCAATGTGGAGTAAAACTTAGTAAATAAGTCAAATGTCCAATGGGGACACTGGGATATGTGGGAAGCACAAAGTGTTTGTAGTGAAACCATTTAGCATGAAACTTTGTTCAATGTGTTCAATGTGGAGTAACACTTAGTAAATAAGTCAAATGTTCAATGGGGACATTAACATATGTGGGAAGCAATGCAAAGTGTTTGCAGTGAAACCATTTATCATGAAAATTTGTTCAATATTTCAATGTGGAGTAAAACTTAGTAAATAAGTGAAGTGTTGAATGGGGAGGTTAGCATATGTGTGAAACAATGTAGCAAGTGAAGTGTTCAATGAGGAAAGTAGTATATGCATGAAGCAATGTAAAGTATTTGGAGGTTTGGATGAGGAGGAACCAATGCAAGGTATCTGCACGTTAGAATTGCGCGAAGCAAAGTGGGTAGAGTTGTTGGTAGAAGAGATAAGATAATGTTAATGTTACATTGAATGTCGCTCCATCAACTGTAAAATTTGAAAACCAACAAACATTAACACAAAAGTTTTTTAACTCTTTAGATATGTCAATGCTTTTACATATATACATGTATTAAAAAATAAGTATATAAAGTGAACAAAATGCTTCTATGCATATTCTTAACTCAAAAAATATTGCCAAACATATATATCTTTAGTGCAGATTCTGACAAGCAATGTGATTTGTGTGATAACTAGCTCATTTATGGAAGGTTAATTTGCTAAGATTCCACCACAATACGGGTTATGTGCATATGATTAACTCAACAAATTGTTGATTAATGGTCATAATTTTAATTTTAATATCTATTTACTCATTTTTCAAGTTGTGTGGGGCGTTTTTCTATAATGGTATCTTCGCATTACGCACTTCAGTCTGCACAGATATATTTTATCAACCACTACACTCTGCATTAGTAAATAAGTTAAATGTTGAATGGGGAGTTTAGAATATGTGGGAAGCAATATAAAGTGTTTGCAGTGAAAACATTTGGCATAAGACTTTGTAAAAATAAGAAAAAAGGTGAAATGTTCAATGTGGAATAAAACTTAGTAAATAAGTGAAATGTTGAATGCAAATATTAGTGTATGCAAGAAGCAATGTAAATAAGTGAAATGCTCAATGGGGTGGTTAGCATGTATGTGAAGCAATGTAAAGTGTTTGGATATTAGGATCGACAAGAACCAATGCAAAGTATCTACACATTAGAATTGTGAGAAGCGAGGAAATTCACCTCTGCATAGGAATATCCCCCACACATCCAAGACTTGATCTAATTTGGAGTGATGTGTCGATAATTCATATCACTGATCCTCCCAAACTTCCACACTGATTTGAACCCTGGGGTGATTTTTTTCCAATAATTGGTTGATTCTGTCACTCCTTCAAAAGGGTCAGTTATAGATCGTTTTACTTGAGAGATTTGCAATTAAAGGTAAAGTTGAAGTCTTATAGGCTGGAATCCAAAGTGAATAAAACCTCTTTAGTTTTCATTATGTTTTATATATCATGCTTGCATCTAATATTCTATGTGCAGAAATTCATGGAAAAAGCAACGTAAGACATAATACACATAATACACATATGACCCTTCCCTTGATAACGGAGTTCACCCGATGTGGGCTACGTCTCTAGGTCATGCACAAAATTTTGATGTCTCTCCTTTACAAGTTGTAAGGCCAAAGTCCCTTTTCGGTGACGACAACAAGAGATTAGAATGTGATCAGGAATGTATACAAGCTTCACAAGTTCTCATGCTCATGAAGCATCCATGATGCTGACATGGACATTATTCCCACATACTCAATACATAAAAGAGGAAGAATAAAAGATGACCCCCATCATCATGGATCCATCAAGTTCCTTAGATATGTTGCTCGGATCCAAGCACAAATGCAACCCATACAAAGATCCTGAAACTACCAGACTTTAGAACTACTTCATAGGCCACTTATCATGCAAGTGCCACAATTTCTTTGTTACATGTAACTGATTGGTTTTATGTGGAAGAACAGAAGAAGAGAAGATATAGAATGAATAATTTAATCATGTTGCCTTGCTACAGCCTCTCGATGCTCCTTCAGACCTGTAACATGCATGTTATGCTACAACATTGACTGAAAAAACATCATAATGAAAAGCATGCTTACATTGGCTTCTCCATAACTTAGTTTGTTGATCTGAAGCTCTGTTGCAAAAACAAACCTCGCCATTGGATTCACGTCATCGAATTACCTAAAAATCACTGTCAAATCGTCTCCAACGAACATAGGCACCCTCAGGCCTCCTCTGGGCTTTTGTCTCTATTTGCATGCAACTCTGCAATTAATGCATCAAACTGCATCAAAATCCATGGTGTCGTACGAACTCGTATGGATTGGGCGTGCACTTCTTTCCTACTCCAGGGCATTGGAAAAACATGCTTATTAAATAATAGTGTGAGTGGATTAACCGATAGGGGCGTTATCCCAATCGGTTGGTGGAGATAAGTTAAGGCATAAGTTGTTGGAGAGCTCCCGAGGTCAAACCAATGGGCCTCCCATTTTGGTTCTTCATTGTAAGAATAGTGTCAACCGCTGCTAATTATGAAGTATGGTGGGATCCGACCAGATCTGGCGGAGGCCTACCCTAAAATTTTGGCGGAATGATATTACTTTGGTGGACTACTGCTAAACACGGAGGATACATCGCTAAGTTTGGTAGATCAAGTCTAACTTTAGCGAAACCACCAGATATAGCGGGACCTCCACCAGATTTGGTGGGGTCCGCTATTTTTTTTTTTTCAAATTCGGTCACATGCCCTCATTGGGAATTTTAGGGTGCCATGTGGCACCCTCTTATTGGGCCACGTTGATCCGGATTATTTTCAGCACGAAATGAGAGCGGAGATATAATAAAGAAATTCACAGAGATATTGCAAATATTCAATAATATAGCAGAAATGTATCAGAGATGCAACCATAAACATAGATATACAATAATACACAATTTCTATTAATCAGAGAAATGTACAGAGACTGTAAAAATACAGAGTGAAAGACTCACTAGAATGGTGGCAGCTTATCTCTGAGAAGAGATGTGACGGCTACTCGCATTCGCAAGAAGATGGTTACAATGAGGCTCGGAGGGCCCTTTTACAATAGATGGGAATGCCAAAAGTCCTATACATCCAAAAACCTAACCCTAGGAGATGAAGCGCCAAAAGTCATGTGGGCCCCGTTTGGGTAAGTTGGTGCATCAACTTCCCAGGGTCGTAACTTTTGCATACGATCTCTGTTTTAGGCGTCTGATAGCTTGTTGGAAAGGTATCATCGAGGAGATTCATTTTGGGGGCTCAATCATGCCTTTGGCTATCATTGAGAACCTCGATCTCGAAAAACCTTCATTTAGGCCCTCAAAATGGCCCCGAAAGTTAAAACCTGCTAAAAATAGTAAATTGCCAGAAAACAGTTTTGAGCCAGTCGGAAAAGGTGGGTGGCCACTGATATCCACCTGGATTACATGTGGTGCCCAACTATTGTCCAGTCACTTTCCACGCAACTACTGACTGTACCTGCCACATCATCTTATACAAACTGCCACGTCATTTGTATAGACTACCACGTCACTGTACGAATTTCCACGTCACCCTGGAACATGTCTATACGGATTGCCACATCATTGTACAGATTGTATGGACTTCCACGTGGCATGATCCGATTAGTCCATGGATCGCCCGAAAATGCCAAAATCGGGTGACACGTGGCAGCCTCTGGTGTTGCCACATCATCATGTTGACGTCATCATGACATGTGTCGCCTTTCTTCTCCTTCTACGTGTGTTGTACGGATTTTGATTTCAGTAGTATGGATGTTGACTCATCCCCTACTTACTAGGCTAGGTTGACCAAACTTTGACCATGAATATATTTCAATCTGTAACTCCGTTTGATGAACCCTTTGCACATTTGGAAAGATTACAACATGCTCTTCGCGATGATGTCATTTTCACTAAGTTTTAAAGACTTTTAATTTTTTCATTTATCTATCTGTTGAGGCCATTTTGAGCCTCTTGGGAAACATATGAAACTTTCGTGATGTTCCTTAGATCCATCAGGATCATGCCTCCCAACTGAAAGGACTTTTGGTCCCCAAAAGTATTTACACTATAATTTTCATGTCCATTGGACTTACAATAAGAAACCCATACCCAAACTACCTCACAAGGCCTAACAATATCAACATGTGTAAGAAAAGAAGTGATATTAACAATTATCACTTTTACATAATACCCTTCTATGGGGTCTGAATCGCAACATGTGATTTACAAATATGGACACTCTTGACTAACTCAAGGATTTTCCCCATTCATTCAACCATTATGCCGAACATGTCCTCTTTACGGATTTGTCCTGTCTCTGGTAGTTGGTGTAACACCCTGTTTCCCCCAGATTGTAAATATAACTGAACTGGCCAAGGACTATGGCAAAACTCATAAGTATGAACATGTGTTGTAAATGGACCTGCAGGAAGAGGTCAATGAATGTAAATGATAGTTTGAATTAATTGCAGAACTGCTGAGAGGGGATGTGCAGAAAAGAGACCACGATGGTGGTGGAGGGCACCTTGAAAAAGGGGCGTTAACTTCCACTGAGAATTTAATATCGTATTTGGACTCCACTGGCCCGGAGAACCAAAAGCGGCTCGCTGGCCCTGAAAATTTATGGCTCGCAGACTGGTAGGCGGATGTCTTGATGAGGGATGGGATAGTGAACCGCCCATCCGTAGGGACGTCAGGCATGATCAGTGCGAGGGAAATCGTGCTACACACAACCTCGCGAGAGGATAAGGCGTATGGCTGAAACGATTGAAAGGGGGAAGACACGAGGGGAACTCTGGCAATTTTATGCAGAGTGAGTGATCGCAGAGAGGGAGGATTGCAACCTTCGCTCCTGGACACTGGCAGATAGAGAGACGCAGGTCTCAGGAAATCGTGGTCTCAGCTCGGGGGTGGCTAGTGGTAAATCCATTTGGAGTCGCTACGCCTACGGTTGGGTGGAAACGAGCACCCCTCTCAGCAGTCCCTTCCATTACTGAAATTATATCTGATAAGTGTTTTATTTATATTTCATTCTGAAATTTATATGCTGTCACATATATTCATGGACTGTGGAATTGTAAATGTTTCCTGTGAAGGAATTGTCTGTACAACAATTGTTAATATGGAGTAGATGTTAGCTCATAGAATTTGTGAAATTGCGAAGAATTACAG
>ML822616.1:19089-34649 GCA_009831015.1 Picea engelmannii | reverse complement strand
CATTCTGAAATTTATATGCTGTCACATATATTCATGGACTGTGGAATTGTAAATGTTTCCTGTGAAGGAATTGTCTGTACAACAATTGTTAATATGGAGTAGATGTTAGCTCATAGAATTTGTGAAATTGCGAAGAATTACAGCATACGAGTATCCGCGTAGTGTTTGATACGAATAAGTTGATATATGCTTATTACAAAGGATATCATGCACGAATTTCGTCAATAAAATGAAGTTAACCATGCCCAGCTGTTCTCGGGAAGTTGTCTTCCTTTATCGGCTCCCGGGAATGACCCGGTAAGGATCTCGTCACAGAGATTCCCTCCTCGGAAAGGTTCACCCAGAACCCAGAATAAGGATTCGAGCGCATAGGCCTTATTAACCCTGTACGAGGAGGAACAATCCTATTTAGGTCCAAGACAGTAGTGTTGTGCGATAAATAAGTCGACGGATGAGATCTCGTCGGAGTGAACCATATTCATTCACAACCATTAGATTGATGAAAGTAACGCAGGCGTTACATGCCTTGCCCTCTCTCATCGTGAGCAACGAGAAATTGGGATCGTAAATCCCAAAACCCAAAAGAACGAATCTGGACAGTTAGATCTCGGTTCACATTACCCGACAGCCGTTGGATCCGGAGAAGCTGCGCGGGGGTTAAGCGCAAGGGTAGATGCGCGAGGAAGTGATTTGAGCCATTAGATCTAGAGTAGAAATCCTGTAAACCATTGGATCGGGAAGAGTTGCACCGGAGCTAAACTCTAGTGTGCATAGGAAGAGTCCTAGCCGTTGATCTCGGCAGGACACGTGTCGATGTTCTGGGAGGCATCGGGATTTCACTCATCGGGGATTTTAGGAGTGTAGAACCGTTGCACAATGAAATCGCGATACGCGATTTCCCGACTGAATATGGACTGTCCATTATGCGCGACGCGTGTCAGGAGATCCGGAGGGGAAATCGGGATATTTGCCATCGAGAAATCGGCATTCCCGTGGACAAGTACTCGGGGAAATCCAAGTGAAAACCCCGACAAGATCTGAGCCGTCAAACAGCAGGGACACGTGGCAGAGGATCCCAGAGAGTCGGAGTTCGGCATATCGGGGATTTTTGAATACATATAACTCTTGCCATCCGGAATCGCGATCCACGATTTACCGATAGGATCTGAGTCGTCCATTTGAGGGACAGGTGTCGGAGATCAAGGCGCTATCGGAGTTTTACGCATCGGAAAATCGGAGTTCTTGAGGCCATGAGAACCAAGACCTCATAAGTCCCGAAACCCCGAGAATCAATCCGGGTTGTTCGTCCGCGAGGACAGGTGGCAAAGGATCGGGTGCCTTCGGATTTTTGTCATCGGAGTTTCGATGGTAAGGAAATTGTGCATCAGGAAATCGCGACCCGTGATTTCCCGATGAGACTTGAGCCGTTCATGACGAGGACACGTGTCAGAAGATCCCGAGAGTTCGGGGTTCGGCAATTCGGGATTCTCGATGACAAGAAACTCACGACAGGAGGAATCGCGAAATCCCGAAACGCGACGGTCCCCTAGTTATAGCACTCCAGTGGAGGACAGGTGTCACTCCACGCCATCATAAGGAGTGTGGGCCATAGGCGCCGGAACAAGGGACTAATGTCGGAAGATCAAGCTTGGCCGTGATTTCACGCCAGGTGGCATCGGGGATCGGGGAATCGGAATTTGCGAAGGCATGTGCATCGCGACATCATAAACCCCGAAACCCCGATGGGTAGTTATAGAGTGGTGGACATATGGAAGAAGGTCATATGAGAATGGAGCTAGCCTAGAGGGCTAATGCGTTAGGGGAATATCGGGGATCGGAGAATCGCGAGTTTCGAGGACTCGTGAATTGCGACATCAGGAAACCCGAAACTCCGATAGGAGTTGTCTCGAAAGGAGGTAAGACCACGGCCGTAAAGGCAGTGAACCACAGGCTTGGCCTGGGGAGCTAATGCGTTAGGAGCGCATCGGAATTCGGAGGAACGCGAGTCATAGGGGTGAATGAGTTTGACATTAGAAACCTCGAATCCCGATATTTCACCAGGGGTTGGCATTTCGCAAATGCCGGTTTTCTGGAGATTTCTCACTTATGGGAGATTAATCCAAAGTTTTTAAAATTATACTAGTGGGTGTGTGACAGTTGGTCTTCTCATGGTGGCCGATTTCCCATCAGCACTGCCTAACTGGTTGTCTCCCTCAGAGGTGTTTGTCTGGTCTTATTGTTCCTCTTTGGATGTAAATATGGATGTAAGGCCCAAAAAGTGGCCTCATGATACCCATCTCTGCTACAATGGTTGCAGTAGCCTTTCTCCTTCAGAGGTGCATTTCCCCTATTCTTTTTCGTGTGTGGAAAGAAATCTTCCATCCTCATCCTTCTCCTGGTTGCCAGAACCTTTCTGCACAAGGATTCTCTCTTCCAACACTGGGGAATTGCGTGGTTATTCAATCCACAAAAATTGCATGGTCTTTGATGCCACAAGCTTTGTTTTATATGATTAACATGCTTGTAATCAAATGCAATTTTAAAGTTTCGAGATTTCTTATACCTTGGCGAGTTTTCTATGGATTCATACTGGCAATAAGATTTGGTATCAACTCTTTCATTATGATGCTCATCTCTCCATGGAGATGTCTTGAATCCTCGATCATGATAAGTTGTGCTCTCAGCCTGCACTAAATCAATTCCATCCCCTAATGAACTGTTGACTTCTGGAGTCTTAGTGACTATCGTGGGGTCTTCTTCCCGAATTGTTTTGGACATTTCTCCAACATCCTTTGGGACATACCCTATTCTGAAATATTGAGGCCAAACCACTGCCTCAATGGGATCCACAATACCTTGGCCATTGGTTCTAAGGCCTCCTCCTTCGTATCCCATTTTTCTCATCAATTTTAAGCCGATGCAAGAAGCATATTGTTCAAGGATTTCAAAAGAATCATCAACATTAATCAAGAAAGGAACTACACATGGTTTATTTACCTCCACCTCAGACTGGGACTCTTGGTCTACTTCTTGAGATGTGTCCAGTTGTTCCTGGTGAGAAGGATCAGTGGAAGATGCTTCTAGGAATCCTACTTGGTTTCTGGATGCATGTAGTTCATCTTCATTTTCTTGAAAAAGTGTGCATGCATTTGCACTGTCATGCTCACACCCATAATTGGTGAAGTTTCCATGGTCACAAGATGGTATTGTCACCGTCTCATTCAAAGAGCCTTCCCCTGTCTATATCTTCATGGCTTGCAACTGCTCTTGCAACCTTTGGTTCTCTTCCTCTGCAACATGCAACAATGTCTTCAATCCATCCTTCTTTGCTTGAATCATTTGGTTGATCTCTTGAAGCTCATCGAACCATGACTGTTTTGGTGATATTTCCATCCTTAGCTTCAACACCTGCAATCGGTATCAAGCCTGCTCTGATACCAACATGATTTGAACCCAGGGGTGATTTATTTCCAATAATTGGTTGATTCTGTGACTCCTTCAAAAGGGTCATTTATAGATCATTTTACTTGAGTGATTTGGAATTAAAGGTAAAGTTGAAGTCTTATAGGCTTGAATCCAAAGTGAATAAAACCTCTTTAGTTTTCATTATGTGTGATATATCATTCTTGCATCTAATATTCTATGTGTGGAAATTCATGGAAAAAGCAACATAAGACATAATACACATAATGGATAAGACCCTTCCCTTGATAACAGAGTTCACCGGATGTGGTCTACGTCTCAGGGTCATGCGCCAAAGCTTGACCACTTTATTCTCTTCATTGTAATGATGTCTCTCCTTTACAAGTTGTAAGGCCAAAGTCCCTTTTTGGTGATGACAACAAGAGATCAGAATGTGATCAGGAATGCATACAAGCTTCACAAGTTTTCATGCTCATGAGGCATCCATGATGTTGACATGGACATCATTCCCACATACTCAATACATAAAAGAGGAATAATAAAAGATGACCCCCGTCATCATGGAGCCATCAAGTGCCTTAGAGTTGTTTCTCAGATCCAAGCACAAATGCAACCCATACAAAGATCCCAAAACTACGAGACTTTAGAACTTCTTCATAGGCCACTTATCATGCAAGTGCCACAATTTCTTTGTCACATGTAACTGATTGATTTTATGTGGAAGAAGAGAAGAAGAGAACAGATAGAAGGAATAAGTTGATCATGTTGTCTTGTTGCAGCCTCTCGATGCTCCTTTAGACCTGTAACACGCATGCTATGCTGCAACATTTAATGACAAAACAACATAATGAAAAGCATGCTTACAATGGCTTCTCCAGAACTTAGTTTGTTGATTTGAAGCTCTGCTGCAAAAACAGACCTAGCCATTGGATTCGCATTGCCGAATTACATAAAAACAACTTTCAAATTGTCTCCATCGGATACAGGCACCCTCAGGCCTCCTCTGGGCTTCTATCTCGATTTGCATGCAACTCTGCAATTAATGCATCAGACTACATCAAAATCCGTGTCATCATACGGCCTCATACGGACTAGGCGCGCACTTCTTTCCTCATCCCGAGCATTGGAAAAACGCGCTTATTAAATAATAGTGTGGGTGGATTAACCGATAGGGGCGTTAGCCCAACCGATTGGCAGAGATAAGTTAAGGCATAAGTTGTTGGGGAGGTCCCAGGGTCAAACCCGTGGGCCTCCAATTTTAGTTCTCCGTTGTAACAATAGTGTCAATCGTCACTAATTCTAGAGTTTGGTGGGATCTGACTAGATCTAGCAGAGGCATTGCCTAACCTTTTGAAAAAATTATATTACTTTGGCGAGTTGCTGCTAAACACAAAGGATACACTGCTAAGTTTTGCGAATTAGGTCTAACTTTAGCAGAACCACTAGATATAGCGGGACCTCCGCCAGATTTGCTAGGGTCCGCTATTATATATATATATATATATATATATAATTTGGTCACGTGTTCTCATTGGGCATTTTGGGGTGCCACGTGGCACCCTCTGATTGGGCCATGTGGCACCCAACTATTGGGCCACTGTTGTCCAAACACATGCCACATAGCTGCTGACTGTACCTGCCACATCATCTTGTACGGATCACCATGTCATCTTCCATGTCATCTATATGGACTGCCACATAATCCTGCCACGTGTTTGTACAAATTGCCACATCACTGTATAGACTGCCACATGGCATGATCTGATTGGTCCACAGATCGGCTCGAAAATGCCAAAATCAGGTGACACATGGAAGCCTCTGGTGCTGCCACATCATCATGTTGACATCAGAATGAAACATGTCACCTTTCTTCTCCTTTCATGTGTGTTGTACGGATGTTGACGTCATCCGTACGGATGATGACTCATCCCCTGCTGATTGGGCTAGGTTGACCAAACTTTGACCGTGAATATATTTCAATCCGTAACTTTGTTTGATGAGTCATTTACATCGTTGAAAAGATTACGATGTGCTCTTCGCGATGATGTTGGTTTCACTAAGTTTTGAAGAATTTGAATTTTGTCATTTATCTGTCTATTGAGGCCATTCTGAGCCTCCTTGGACACTTCTAAAACTTCTGTGATGCTCCCTAAATCCATCTGGATCACAAACTTCGCAACTTTTCACTTTCAATAGTTCACAAAATCCTTTTATGCACATTCTTAACTAAAAAATAGTGTTAAACATATATATTTTCAGCACATATATTTGTTCGACACAAACACATCATTCACACAGATATATCTTTTGCATATCCGCACAGGCATGTCCTGTGCACAAGCAAAACTTTTGAACCCTTGTGCAGACAATTCATATCACTCATCCTCCCGCAATCCTGCACTTTGCAACTCTGCATTTCCAATATTTCCATAGGACAGATTCTTACCAAAAATGTAATTTGCATGATAACCAACTAATTTATGGCAATTTCATTTTGAAAGACTCAACTACTACCTCTCTATACCTAGTTGATTTTATTTCAAGTAACAATGTTTATTACAAAAAATAAGTATTTAAAATGAAAAAAAATGCTTTTATGCATATCTTTAACTTAAGAAATATTGTTGAGTTGAATTTATTTTTAGTAACAATGTTTATTATAAAAAACAAGTATATATAGTGAACAAAATGGTTTTGTGCATATGTTTATCTTAGAAAATATTTTAGATTAATGGCCATATTTTTCATTTTAATATTTTACTTATCCATTTTTAAAGTTGCGCCGAGGGTTTTTCCATGACCATATCTAGGTAGTATGCTCCCGACAGATAACTTTTGCACCTCCACACTCTGCATTAGTAAATAAGTGAAATTTTCAATGTAATGTTATCATATGTGGGAAGCAATGTGAAGTATTTGCAGTGAAAACATTTTTCATAAAAAAATAGGAAAAAAGGTAAAGTGTTCAACGTCGAAGAAAACTTAGTAAATAAGTGAATTGTTCAATGCGGAAATTAGCATATGTTGGAAGCAATGTGAATAATTGAAATGATCATTGGGGAGGTTAGCATATGCAGGAAGCAACGTAAAGTGTTTGGATGTTAGGATGGTCAGGAAACAATGCAAATTATATGCACGTTAGAATTGTAGGGAGCGAAGTGGGTAGAGCTCTTGGAACAGGAGATAAATAATGAAACTTAAAACAAGTAACTGAAGAGGTAACATAACCTTGATGATGTAATTGAATGTCACGCCAACATCCTGTAAAAGTCGGTAATCAACAAACATTAACTTAAAAAATATTGTTAAACATATATATCTTCTGCATAGATATATCTTCAGCACATACATATCGTCTGTACAGATATATCTTGGGCATAGACATATGGTCTACACATATATCTTCAGGACCTCCGCACAAGTATATTCCCCACACAATAAACACTTAGTCTAATTTGAACCCTTGTGTGGATAATTTATATCATTGATCATGTCACAGTCCCACACTTCGCAACTCCATACTTCCAATAGTTCCATCGCACAGTTTCTAACCAACGATGTAATTTGAATAGTAACTGACTGATTTGTGGCGATTTTGTTTTCTAAGTTTTAGCCACTAATTCTCGATACTTACTTGGATTTTTTTTCAGTAACAATGCTTTTTATTTATTTTAAGAAATTTATATTCACACCAAATTTCGTGGACATCTATGACATACAAACCAACTCCAGGGTTTCTACCAGTGAGGTAAATCATCAGTCTAGATTGTCTACATTTTCTGAATTCATTAAACCTGATTCTGCTTTACTGCTTGCTCATGCTGATGAAAGTAGTAGGATATGGCACGAAAGGTTTGGACATTTGAATTTCAGATACATGCAACAACTTAGCAAGCAAATATTGGTTGATGGTCTACTAGACATCCATTTCTCCAAGGGAGTGTGTGAGGGATGTGTTCTCGGAAAACACCCTCAAGAGAAATTTGACAAAGGAAAATCTCAGAGAGCTTCTGCGCCTTTAGATCTGATCCACAGTGACCTTATGGGTCCTTTTCCGCATCCATCGATCAACAAAGTGATGTTTGTTCTCATTTTTTTAATGATTTCTCACGTTTTACATGGATTTACGTTCTTAGGCAAAAATCTGAGGTCTTTCAACACCTCAAAGATTTCAAAGCCTTGGTTGAGACATAGTCTAGAAACAATATCAAAGTCCTATGAACTGATAATGAGGGAGAGTATGTCAATCATGAGATCCATGATATTTTTCATGAGGCAGGGATTCAGTTGCACCACACAGTTCCCTATACTCTGCAACAAAACAAAGTTGTTGAGCGGAAAAACAGATCTCTAAAGGAGATGGCATTTTGCATGTTGCATGCAAAGTCACTACCACAGAGACTATGGGTCGAAGCACTTAATTGTGAAACATACATCCAAAACATATCCCCCCATAGATCTGTCAAGGATAAGACCCCCTACGAGGCTTGGAGAAGCCTCAAACTAGAAGTGACCCACTTTCACATTTTTGGTTCACGTGCATGAGCACTGAGTGTATTTTTGTTGGATACCCCGAAGATGTGAAGGGATATAGGCTTATTGATCTTTCCTCAAACCAGATCATCATTGAGCATAGTGTCCAATTCGAGGAAAGTGTCTCGCATGTACCTCAGCATTCACATGCAGACACCTTCATTCTTCCACCTGTCCGAGATGATGAGCATGCACATGCTGACTCTTCTTCAGACGAGAGTTCTAATTCAGAGGACTCATATGATTCAGATACAAAGTCAGTACATGCATATGCATATTCAGAGCATCCAGATGCAGTTGTAGAGCCAGAGAAGAGGCCCAAGTGGGCACAAACTACTCTTCAAGATGCAGGGGATCTCGTTGGTGATCTAGCCGATACTAGGAGGTCTCGATATGATTTCGAGGAGCCTCCTATTACACTCACTTCCACTGAACCATTTCCCTCCAGGCATATTTTCTTGGTTCAGTCTTCAGATCCACAGTCTTATGGCGAGGCTGCTAGAAATCTCTTTTCAGTACAACTCCCTCCTTGAGAACCAGACTTGGGATTTGGTTCCCCTTCCTTCTGGAAGGAAACTTGTCATATGCAAATGGGTCTATAGGACCAAGAGCACAGCGGATGGAAATATTAACATATACAAATCCAGGCTTGTTGCCAAAGGATTTCAGCATGTGCATGGTATTGACTATGATGAGACCTTCACTCCAGTAGCGAAGATGGGTTCCATACAATTGGCACTTGCCATTGCAGCAGCCAAGGGATGGGAAGCCCATCGGATGGACGTGAAGAATTCATTTCTTCACAGTGATCGCTCTAAGGAGACCTATATGGAACATCCCCATGCATTTATGCAGGACTCATCTTTGGTCTGTCGACTGAAAAAGTCCCTTTATGGCCTAAATCAGGATTTGAGGGCATGGTATGCCAAGATGGACTCCTACCTATTGCCACAGAACTTTGTACATTGTAAATCAGACCCGAATGTCTACATGCTTAGGACGACTAATTCACTTCTACTCTTAGTTTTGTATGTTGATTATTTGTTGATTACTAGTTGCTCGACTTCAACGATTGTTGTAGTCAAGTGGATTCTACATGAAAGTTTTTTTATGATGGACTTGGGTCTGCTACACTTCTTCCTTGGACTCGAGATCAATTAGGATGCATCAGGCATCAAATTGTCTCAGGCCAAGTATGCATGAGATCTCCTTGAGAGGTTTCACATGACAGACTGCAAGTCTTCTCTGACTCCTTTCCTATCAAGAGTCAAACTTGAGGATGGCGGGGAGACTCTGCTGGTTGATAGCACACTATACAAATAGCTACTAGGGATCTTGTTGTATCTCACACACTCTATACCAGACCTCTCATATGCATTTGGCGCAGTTTCCAGGTTCATGGAGGAGCCACATGAGATACATTGGAAGGTTGCAAAGCGTATCCTTCGATATGTACATGGCACCATCACCTTTGGGATTCATTATGAAATAGAATCTACATTAGATATCATTGGGTTTACTGATTCAGACTAGGCTAGCCATAACATTGATCGCAAGTCCACATCTGGTTACTCACTTAGTCTTGGTTCCGAGCCTATCTGTTGGTCGAGCAAGAAGCAAGTTGTCATTGCTCTATCTTCAGTTGAGGCAGAGTAAAGAGGGGTAGTTAACATAACCATTTAGGATATGTGGCTACAACATTTTATCACTAAGTTGGGCATTCTGTTTCATTGATCGATCGTCATCTAGTGTGACAACCAGAGCACTCTGAAGTTCTGTAGATATCCAGTTCAGAGGCAGCAGACGAAGCACATCGAGATACACATGCACTACATCCGGGACTTAGTACATGAGGGGATCATCGACCTACAGTTATGTCCTTCAGCAGAACAAACGGCAGACATCTTCACCAAGACCTTCACTGAGCGTAAGTTCCATTCTCTGCAAAGTCTTCTTGGAGTGAAAGACACAATTTCCTAGCAACTGTAGTTCTTCTTTTTACATACATTGTACCTTGAGGGGGGGGGGTTCCCATGAGGTTTTCCCCCTTTCCTCACTTTATTTTTAGTGTATATTTTGTAAATTGGGTACCTAACATGGCCTCATTGACAGGACCCATTCTTTATTTCCACCATAGTGATGTTCAGGGGGGGTGTCAAAGTTACTTCACACACACCTAGGATTTCTTTTTCCTAAGGTTTTTCCTTGTTTATTAGTCATAATTAGTCATTATCCAGTCTCCTATATTTTAGGGGAAAATATTCCACATGAAGAATATTCTCTTTCAGTTGACACTTCAGTTTGACTAGTTGAATTAAGTCTAGATGTTTGTTGGCACAGGGGCAGACCCAAGGTTCAACGCTACAACAACGCACCAAAAAAACCCTAACTATCGACCCTTTCGACAACACCTGCGAAGAAGATGAAGTCTCACCCGAGGTAGAGGCAGGGGTGGTTGCAGGACTCCAGTGTCTGCAACCTTAGCTGGGACATAGATCTGTGATTCTAACACTTAACAGAGCACTCAACAGTTAACATTCATCAATATCCAGTTCTTAGTTACAGCTCAATTAAACCCTAATTACAAAGCATCGCAGTAGTCAACCAGATCTAGCATTCAACAACACATAGCATGGCAAAACAGATAAGATCTTAAGAGATTTAGCACTAAGCACATATATCTAAATCATATCTAGCATTCCTCCATATACATCATTAGCACAAAGAATAAACAAATATATCTATCTACATCTAGGTACTTAGCAAGTAAAGACATAAACATATCAAGACATTGCACAAAGCAGAGAAACACAACATATATGTGGTTCACCCCCATCTTCCTCTCTCTCGGAATGTAGACCCAGGGTTCAACGCTACAACAGTGCACCAACAAAACCCTAAATACTTTAGGTCACAAAATTTACTAAATTTTATCTATCTAGAAAATGAAATAAAAAACTTGAAATTTAGAAAAACTATAACCAAAATTTCTAATTATATATATAATATTTACATATTAAACAACTTAAAAAATAAAATATTTATGACATATAACTATCATGAGAAATGAGAGATGTTAGAAGAAAAGTCTAGTAGTCATATAAACTCACTTGAACCTAAAAGAAATATTTATACACATGTGCCAGAATTTGTGTGGAAATGGATCTAGGAAAGAGTCTATTAAAGGAAATTCAAATTAATATGAAAGGCTAGAGCCATACCCAAACCCCCCTTCTAGTGTAAATCCTTCCATGAATAGGGTCACTTTGGCAAAGGTTGCCCAAAAACCCAAGGATCAGGGCAACTTTCGATGTGATTCCCCGTTTCCTAGAACAAAAATGAATGTGAATATTCTAAACAAGTATCTAGAAGTCATAATAAGCAGCAACCCAAAGGATCTCATCCTACAAAAAATACCTCAAATAAGTGTGTCTAACCCATTCAACAATAGATTTGATGCTCTTGACCAAGAAGATGAGGAAGAAGAAGATCAAGAGGAATTTGTATAGGAAATTTCGAAGATTGAATCAATACCTTCAACCAAAAGATCATATATTCCATTTTGGAGCACTCCATAGGTGTCTACATTTGAGGTTTTAACACCCTCTCAAAAGAAGATTTCACAAACACTCGAGGAGGAATTAGAAGAAGAAAAAAAAGGGGAACCGAAAAACTCTGACTCCCCTTCCTTTTCAGAGGAGTCAATGAATTTTGGAGGCTATCTTGAATACTGGAGGGAGAAATCAACATAAAACATCATTATGTGTTTCTTTTGTATATTCTTATGTGAATGGTTTGTTAGAATTTACCCACATAAATTTGTGAATCAAATTAGAAAGCAAATATGGAATGGTTTATTTCTTATGTAATTACAAAAAGTTATTTGGAAACAATCTCTCTACATCTTAAAGCAGCTCATGTAATAAAATTTTATGTTTTGGTTAAAAAAATATATCACCAAAGATATCAAATTTATTTTAATTAATAAATTTAGATATCAAATTTATTTTAATTAATATAAATTTATTAATAGAACCCCAAAAAAAGGCCATAATATGATTGTGTTTATGTAAAATATGATATTAATGGTATATTTAAATTTATGATACTTTATGTATCTATACTTTATTTTAATTAATATGAATTTAAAATTTATAAATAGAAAAAAATAAGACCATAAACATTGTTTTAACTGATATGGATGTGTTTATGTGAAATATGATGTTAATGGTATATTTAAATTTATGATACTTTATGTATCTATTATATGAGTTTAATTGTTTTAATGGTTTGTTAGGTTTTTTTATTTTTATAAAAATGATATGAGTTTAATTGTTTGTTATATTTTTTAAATCTTTATAAAAAATTAAATGAGAGGAATTAATTTTATGCAATTAAAAAAAAAAAAAAAATTATAGATATAGATTAAATGTTTTATGAAAAAATAGAATTAAGTATTTCTAATATTTATTAAATTATAAACTTTGGAGAGTGTTGTGTGAGTTTTTGAAAAAATAAAAGAAATACTCTATAATACATATAAATAATAAATATGATTAAGTTTAGTGTTTTTAAAAATGAATTTGAAAGAATGGTGTGATGGTACATAATACGAAGTTGATAGAAACAAACTATGTGATGAAGTCATCATTCATCATTGAAGTAAAATATAAATTAAAGTATGTTAGGTATTTGGGCATAAAGGTTTTTGAACATATTGATTGAAGATGGAAGGTATGCGTTTTCAATCTTGAATTGAGTGAGTATGTTTTTTTTCAATAGAAAATTAGCTCAAAATTATATTAAGATATAATTTTTTTTGCATAATATCAACCATGGCCAACCTCAGTCTTAACATGACGAATAATAAGCTCGAGAAAAGGAAGAGACAATCAAATTTCATACAACTCCAAAAGGAGACAAAAAGTCAAAATGCAATACCGAGGTAGGTACACATTCAAAAGAAGGTAATGTTCAATACTTTAAACCGCAAACCAGAGAAAACTATCTTAAAAACATAGAGAATTAGAACATAGCTAGGTGCTTCAAAGGTCCTGCCCCTCCAGGCTCCCATTGATAATAAGTTATCTTTCCTTCATGTTCCAGAAGAGCTTGTTTAGAAAGATGATCCGCCTCTTTGTTGAAATCTCTGTAGATATGGTGGAAGCTAATAGCCTGAAAATTTCTAATAAGATCTTTAGTTCTAATCTTCCAGCCTTCAATAGAACTTGCCTGAAGCTGACCACAATCATTGAGCTAGTCTATTATCACCCTGGAATTACCCATAGCTTGAAGTTTTGGGAGAGTAAGATGACTAGCTAAAGTGAGAGTGGCCCAAATACCCAGGAGCTCAGCCTTAGTGTTAGTGCCTTCCCCACAGTTTAGGTACCATCTATAAACTAAGGAATCAAATATTTTAATAACCCCCCTGCTCCACAGAATTCCCTATCACTCTGAGAAGCACCATCAAAAAAACCGATAGAAAAATCCTCTGAATGAGTAACCAGACATTCTCTGATAGGGGCGCAAACTTGAGACGAAGATTGTTGCTTGTATAGTCCCAAAACCTTAATAAACACTGATTGATATGAAGGGGCTGCACTTTCAAAAATAGCTATGTCCATTTCAATCCAAATACACCAACAAATAGTAGTTGCAAGAGTTGGAGACATGGATTTATCTTTAATCGAAATATAAAAAAATTCTGAGAGTGTTTTACCTTCCAAATCCTTTTATGATTTTGAATGGATTTGATTATATTCCAAACCTTTTTGGTAAACAGACAATCAATAAAAAGATGATTGATATCCTCTATGCATCTTTTGCATAATACACACATGCTTGGGCCTTCCCAGCCCTTTTTTCGTAAAATGTCCCAAGTTAAAAAAAAAATTATCCGTCGCCAACCAGGCAAAGAGTTTAATTTTAAGTTGAAGATCCCACTTCCAAATTTTATGCCTCCAACTATTCGGAACCGGAAAATTATAAGTAGAGAAAAGAGCTAGATAAGCATTTTTAACAGAGAAAGTGCCAGAAGAGTTACCTCTAGTCCAAATGAGTTGGTATGGGGTATCTCAGATCTTTATTTCAGATCCAATAAATGGTTTTCGGTAAAGATCACATTCTTCCACCAGGTTACCATTCAGTTCCATATCAGAGCATCGGATCCATTTTCCATAATAATTAGGGGACAATTGATGATTCATTGCTTGGGCAAGAACCGATATCTTTTTCTTATGAAGGTGATCGATAAGATCCTCGGAAAGAATCTCTATGTCGCATATCCCCAAGATATGATCTTTGCCTATAGAAATTAGGTGACCAAAACCCGTAAACCAACTGAGCCAGTGGGTAATAAGATGAATAGACTTTAAAAAAATGTTCCAAATCCTAGAGAGAAAAATGTGCTCTAAGATGAATAGACTTTAAAAAAATGTTCCAAATCCTAGAGAGAAAAATGTGCTCTGATTTATTAGAAAACTTCCTTCCTTGCATAAAGATCTAAGTGTTATTGCTTAAAGAATATAAGTATTAGATATCAATATAACTTAAAGGGACTAATTCAAGGCTTTCAGTGTTAGATATCAATATAAATTAAAGGGACTAATTCAAGGTTTTCATGGCTTGGATATTGCTTGAGCCACTTTATCATTGTCATTGTATGGAATATTACTAAAGCACTAAATGGAGTAGTGTCATAAACCACCAGAATAACGGTTTGACAAATTAATTTATTTACTATGGTTTGACAAATTAATTTATTTACATGAATGTAAGTTAATTAAATATCATTGAAAGTTAATTAGATATTATGGAGATAAGTCCCATCTCTACTTATAATTTCCAAATCTTACATATATAAAGAAAAAACAATTAATATGAGAAAGAAGTGAATCTAAATTGAAATCAAATACATTACTTTTTTTAAATGGTTAAAACCACATAAACGTTATTCATTTTAAATTGTATGGTTAATATCACAATATTTCATATGTGTTTAAGTGATTTCCAAATCTTACACTTATAATAATAAAAAAGGAATGTGATTAACATGAAAAAAAAGGTGATTTAAATTGAAATCAGATATATTATTTCTTAAAAAAATTAAAACTGCATAACTATTATTCATTCTAAATTGTATAGTTAATATCAAACTAAAGCGTATATCACAATTAAAAATAACATGTGAAACATATATGAGATGCATATTATAATCAGCCATGCTTTATATATATATTAATTAATTAATTAATTATCTTTAACATATGTTTTTTATAATTTTTCATTAATGATAGTGCCATTTATATATCTCTTAAAGGGAATTATCTCATGCTATGATGTATTGATATTATGGTATTATTTTTAATGTGGTGTATGGGTAGATGCATGAATCATGTTATGATAAATGATTATTTATGGGTAATTTATAATTAATGTTTTTAAAGGTGTAGGCATTGTTTTTATTGTTTAATAGAATTATGGTTAGATGACTTTTAAATGATTTCACAATTTTATAATTATATATTTAAAAAAAAAAAAGATAAATCTAAATTAAAATAAAATATATTATTTTTTAAAAATGATTAAAATCATATAACTATTAT
>ML822615.1:91172-101826 GCA_009831015.1 Picea engelmannii | reverse complement strand
ACAATTACCGACTTGATTAATCCTCAATGGGGATTAATCTAATAATAGAAATAATAATAATGACATGATTAATCCACAATGGGGATTTAATCCAATAACAAAATAATAAGAATGCTCTTCGCAGTTACATTATTTCAACAGAGGCAGGGGCTACATCGGTGATCACTGTGCCCTATAGGCACCCTAAGAGATTCAAGGACGAGATTGAGAAGACAATCAAAGAATTTCTTGCGATGGGGCACATTAGGCCCAACACAAGTCCTTTTGGTTCTTCAGTCGTTCTGGTACTGAAGAATGATGGCACATTGAGGATGTGCATTGATTACAGAGCTCTCAATAAGAAAACGATCAAGAACAGGTACCCCATTTCACACATAGATGAGTTGATGGACGAGTTACATGGGGCAGTTTTTTTCACCAAGATTGATCTGTGGTTAGGATATCATTAGATCAACATCAAGGCGCAGGATATAAAGAAGACAACATTCAGATGCCATTTCAAGTTCTTGGTCATGCCGTTTGGATTGATCAACACACCTGCCACTTTCTAGTCTTGCATGAACCACATCTTCAGAGGGCAGTTGAGGAAGTACCTTTTGGTATTCTTCGATGACATATTGATTTACAACAGGACGTGGGATGAGCATCTGGCACATTTGGAGGAGGTCTTGGGCATTATGCAGGCACAGTCATTATATGCCAAGGAGTCCAAATGTGAGTTTGGGATGAGAGTAGTATTGTACTTGGGGCATATCATAAGTGAGCAGGGGGTACAGGTTCATCAGGAGAAGATCAGGGCCATTTTGGATTGTCCAACACCCAAGAACCTCATGGAGCTGAAGGGATTTTTTGGGTTATGCAGTTACTACATGCAGTTTCCCAGGGGCTTTTCACAGTTGGGAGCACCGCTCATAGATCTGACCAAGAAGGGTGCTTTTCATTGGACAAAGGAGTCACAACAGACATTTGAGAAAATGAAGGAGGTTATGAGCACATGCCCTGTTCTAGCCCTTATGGATATCTCTCGGCTGTTTGTCTTAGAGTGCGACGCATCAGGGGTGGGGATTGGAGCAGTTTTGATGTAGGGAGGCCATCCCAGTGTGTTCGAGAGCAGGAAGCTCAACGAGTCGGAGAGACTCTACTCTATTTACAACAAGGGAATGCTAGCATTCATGTATGCCTTAACCAAATTCAGGTAGTATCTGGTAGGTAGCAGATTTGTAGTGAAGACTGATCACAACAGTCTCAAGTATTTCTTGGATCAGAAAGACCTCAGTGAGAGACAACAGAAGTCGGTATCGAAGATCCAAGCCTTTGACTTTGACATTGAATATGTTAAGGGAAATAGGAATGTCATAGCAGATGCCTTGTCTAGGAGGCCAACATGGTGTTCGATGATGGATATTTACGTAGACTGGAAAACACATTTGATGGTGTACTCCAAAAACAAATTTGCTTGTGATGTATTGGATGGACAGGTAGTTGATGATAGATATCGGGTGCTAGACGATGTCATTTTCTACAAGTACCGAATCCACTTGGTTCCAGAATCTACCTTGAAAGTAAAGATTTTGAAGGTGTGTCACGATTCATCTGGGCACCAGGGGTACTTCAAAACTTACAGGCAGATCAGGGAGAGATTCTCATGGAAGGGTCTCAAGGATGATGTATTGAAACACATCCGGGAGTGCATGACTTGTTAGTAGAACAAGTCCGAGCAGACACACCCCGCGGGGTTACTTCAGCCTCTACTCATTCCGGAGCAGAAATGGGAGAGCATTTCTATGGACTTCATTACAGGTCTTTCTCGAGTGCAGGGCAAGGACTGTATATTTGTGGTGGTCGACAGGTTGACCAAATTTGCACATTTCTTTGCCATACCCATAGACTACAAGGCCATACATTTAGCGGAGTTATTTTTTAGAGAGGTATTTCGGTTGCACGATTTACCCAAGCAGATAATCGGTGATAGAGATGGGTGCTTCATCAATGCGTTTTGGCAGGAGCTCTTTCTGTTGGTGGGCACAGAGCTAGCCACTAGTACCAGCTACCACCCATAGACAAATGGACAGATAGAGATTGTCAACAAATGGGTGGAGGGGTATCTGAGAAACTATGTGGGGGGGCAACAACGCACATGGGTGAGTATTGTTACAACATGACTTACCATATGTCTATCAGAATGTCACCATTTAGAGCATTGTATGTGTTATCACTCCAAGAAACTCTTTGGGGTTGTAAACCAAAGATGCTTGGTAACTTATAAAATGAATGGATCAATGGGATAACTGAAATACAACAATGTATCTAGACTACTAACAATAATCAAATAAGCCAGTGCTCTCAAGGACTGATAATCAGATAAATAGCTTAAAAATGGGTGAAGAAACCAATGTTTATAAACCGGATGCTAAGGGATGGGTTTAATAAACAATGAAAGCAACTAACATTCAAATTGTGAACTGAACAATGAAATAACAGTCATATGACAATTAAGACAACTTGAATGACAGTATAGAAGAAGAGACGAATCTGACATCAACAAAGAGAGAAAACTGTCCACTGTATTATCATGAAAGTCTATTACAAAGAATGTAATTTCTGCATCCAGAATTGAACCCCCCTAGTGCTCCAAATGTCTTTGGCTTTATAACCTTACAAGATGAAATCTAGATCCTTGAAAGATGGATCAGATTTACTAAAAATAGTCAAATCAAAACAGATATAACAAGTGTAGGATGAGATCCTATAAAAATGGATCTAGAATGGAAAATCAAAACAAAATAGGAAAGGTCCTATTTAATGATTTCTAAAAATAGTAGATTGATGATGAAGTGTAGTTTTAGCCTCCCAAGGTTGTTTGATTTGGTCCTCCAAATATAAACTTCGAATTGGGTGATGTGTCATTTGATCCCTATCATTTTGCCCTTGAAAATGACCAAATCTAGTCAAAAAATTCCCTTTTGACTTTCATCTCCAAGAATGGCCTTCATATTTTGATTTGATAATTCATAACCAGCTTATTGAAGAAGATTTCAAACCATTCAAACCCAAAAAATCCCAATCTGGGCGAAAATTCGGCTATTCTGGCCGTGACAGGCTTTCACCAGCTAATTTACCTGAAAATCTGCTCCTTAGCTGGTGAAAGGCGGAGCTTTCACCAGCTAACTAGTTATAATTCTACCTTTTGTGATGGTGAAAACGCAGATTTTTTTCAAAATCAAATTTCTCAGTCATGGAGAGTCCGTTTTGCATGCTTAAATAGTCGATCGACATTTACAAATCCTAAGCTTTCCAATGGTGCTTTCAAATCTGCATTTGGAGCCCGGGAAGCTAGTCAAATATTCCTTACAAGATTAGGCATCATTCTTTCAAAAATGCCAGTGCATTTTTGATCGCTAACAGTATGGATACGATGCACCCTCTTTTGTGGAGATCATGTTTGGGAATAACAGGGTCTCGGGGGCCAAAGACTAGGTTGAGGAGAGTCAGAGGATCCTACGGGTAGTGAAGGAAAACTTACAGGCAACTCAGAACCAACAGAAGATCTATGCAGACAGGCAGTGGATAGAGCACAGTTTTGAGGTAGGGGACTTGGTTTTTCTACGGTTACATCCATATAAACAATCCTCCTTGAAGAGGAGTGGGGCAGAGAAGTTGAAGCCTAGATTTTATGGACCATACAGAGTCATCAGGAGGATAGGCGAGGTGGCATATGAGCTAGAGATATCGGAGGGTAGCAAGATTCACAACGTCTTTCATGTTTCTTGCCTTAAAAAGGCAGTGGGACAAAAGGTCAGCATTTCAGAGGAGTTGCCACCCTTGGATGAGGAGGGTCAGTTGGAGCTAGTGTCGGAGGAGGTGCTTGAGCAAAGAGAGCACAGGTTGAGGAGCAGGACCATTAGGGAGTGCTTGGTTAGATGGAGGGGACTTCTAGTGGAGGATGCCACTTGGGAGGGAGAGCATATATTGTAGCACCCAGGATTGATGTTGCTTGAGGACAAGCAATCTCGGGAAGGGAGGACTGTGATGTCCCGTTCCCAAGAGTAGGCCAAGAGGGAGTGACTTAGTAGTCTATTCGTTCCCGTAGACTATAGTCAGGCACAAATAGGGAACAAGAGGAGAAATAAGGGTGAAGAAGTGACTAAATGATGAATTAAGCCAAAAAGCATAGGAAAAGTCACTTAAGCTAAAGTCAACGGAGAAATAGAAGAAAAAGGTGTTGAGGGGGAGACTTAATTAATTAATCACTCACCTTAGGAGGAAAAGCGCCTAGCTTAAGTGATGTCAACGAAGAATTAGATTGGGAAGAGTATAAAGGGAGGAATTCGACCTAATTCCTCATTATGTTATGATTTGATGTTGAGAGAATTTCCAAAGGAGGAGAATCAACCTCTTGTTGTTTTGTGGATTTCTGGAGGAAACCACCACCTTGATTGGTTTCGGTGTTGAGAGACACACCCTAGTCTATCGAAGATACCATCCAGGTATTTCACTGCGCCATTAAGGAGTATTCAATTTTGCAATGATTGCGGAACTCAGCCAGTGAAGGTGCAAGGATTAGAGAGGGTTTGGTGTAGCTGCACGAGACCAGGGTTTATCTTGCAGATTCCATCCGACCTAGTTGAGGATCAGCCAGGGCGCTTCTTTTGAGCCACTATTCATCAGATTCTGACAGTGGAATCTCTCAGGGTGCATCAAACAACCAAGAAGTGCACATCTCTTGAGGAGGGACGTTTGGGGTTCCAAAGGGTATCCCGAATCGGATCAGAGGAAATCCTTCTAACCCAGTACAGAGGAGACCGGGGCACAGATTTTGTGACATATAGCAGTGGATTCTGACAGTGGAATAACTAGGGTGCACTCACAAAGCCCAGGAGGTGCCCAACCCCCAAAGGGATGACATTCGGAGCTTCAAAGGTCAGATATTCAGTCCGACAGATGCCAGGAGGAGCCTAGAGACCAGGGCGCTCAGTTTGGGACAGTTTCCAGTCCGTTCTGTCAAGTATAGCCACCAGGGTGAGTTTTCCAGTATTTGCAGCAGTTGCCGTGAATTTCCGGAACTGCATTTTGTCGATCTATCCGTGCATGTGCAGATCTACCTTCATCTTCTGATCACATGTATTTTCTATTAGTTGCTTTGTATTCCAGTGACGATCCATGAGATCTAGCTGATGATTATTTTCTCTGCTTCCAGCATATCATTGTATTTCCTGCTTTTTCCTCATAATACATATTATTGAGATGGTGTTTGTTCCGTATTTCACATGCATCGTATATACTGTTTAAACATTATATGTATGACACACATACGAAAATCACCAAGCATGTTAAACAATTAACTCAAATGCATCCATAAACTCCTAGAGTATCAGATCCAAGAGTCAAAATACTAGTTCAGCAGTAGATATCCAGATCAGCTGGATCAGGGATATTTCACAAACTTCAGGTCTTTGTCAGCAACAATAATATTAAGTGTTTCAATATAATGCTCAAACGCAACTAGTAAACTCCTGAGAGTGATTACCACCATGTCTTCTTCCTCCATTTTCTGTTCAATGGCATTCAACTGTTATCTAATATCCTCAATCTTTACCAAATGTTCATGTAAAGATTAAACTGCTCAAATCTGTACTTTTCTCCTTCAAACTGCATGTCCTGGAGAAAAAGAAACAAAAATACATGCCCACATCTTCTTTAGCTGTCTTACACTGCTGAAAAACAGCCAGACTCCGGTTGAATCTGTTGAAAATATGCTTAGAGAACCTGGGATTTTCTCCCAAACTTTTGAATCTGCCACTGGTCAGTCAAATTTCTACCAAAACCAGAGAAACTTCTGAAAATACAGCAGAAAAATGCACAGATCTGCCACAAATTTGCTAAGCAACTGCTGAAATAGAGAAATTTCCCTCTAAAATTACAGAAATCACTGAAAAATGCAGAATTTGGCCTTATAACATAAATGACAGCGAAATTTACAGAGATCTGAAGCTGATCGAAAAATAAATACAAATTTTTTTCTTTTTGGCTTTTCTATGGTGGGATTTTCCTGGTACTATGATGTCTGTTCCATATGTACTTATTTGTTCTTTAAAGTAATATATGCAGCATTTAAAAAAAAAGAAGACTAATGTAGAATTATGAGTACATGTCTTGAGGGTATTGCTTGAGAATACCATGGAGCCATTAGATATGCTTTTACCAAATGGATTTTTGATTTGCAAGCATGGACCTAATCTTTATAATAAGCTCATTGTAAACTCTATTATTTCATGTAAAACAAGACTTGGTTTTCTTGAAAAAAAATGTTCATCATGACTTTCTTATTCATATTAAGTTGATATGTGTCCTTGCAGCTGATGGATTTGTAGTGCAAACTGGTGATCCTGAAGGACCGGTTGAGGGTTTTGTTGATCCAAGTACAGGAAAAATACGAACAATCCCACTTGAGGTCAAGGTATCTGGAGACAGGTCACCTATCTATGGAGAAACACTACAGGTAATGCTTCTAGTGGTTGATGACTTAAGCAATCTGTAAATGGGGTCTCTGCCCACCAAGTCAGCAGTAAATGTGTTTTGTAGATACACATAACTGATCCATCCTTTACTTTTTGTCCTGTCAATGTTGCAAGGCTTAACATCCACAGCTTGATAAATGTGATGCTTGATCTTACTCTGGGCCCTTTTCTACTTTGCAGGAACTTGGTCGATACAATGCTCGGATGAAGCTTCCTTTCAATGCATTTGGAACTATGGCTATGGCACGAGATGTGGGTTTCTTTCACACATATTTCTACTTTATGATCTCAATTTACAATATATCACTCCTATTTTTAATTTCATGTAAATGGTTGGAACATATTTTATGTTGCTGCTAGTGCTTAGTTTTTGAAAGGTGTGGAATTGTATCTTATCATTTATGTACATGCATGCCGGCCAGAGGATTAAAAAAGGAAATCCACCATTGACATAGATAAAATTTGTTTGCAAACAGGAACTACGGGATAATTCTGCTTCCAGCCAAGTATTTTGGCTTCTCAAAGAAGGTGAAGTTACTCCCAGCAGATCTAATATCTTGGATGGAAGGTATTCAGTCTTTGGATATGTAACAGAAAACCAGGACTATCTAGCTGATCTGAAGGTTGGAGATGTGATTGAATCAGTGCGTGTTGTTTCGGGCATTGATAATCTGGTAAATCCAAGCTACAAGATTGTAGGCTGATTCTTGAATGGAAATTTCTTTTGCATAATGGATACATTCAGATCTGATATTCTGAAATGCATCCCCATGCCACCTGGATCTTTGCTCACAAGCAAATCTTATTTAGCATGATTTCTTAGCAAGCTAGCTGATTTGAGTTTTGGATAGATAGATCAAACTTGTCAAAATTGGGAGTAAGTTGTAAGTTAAGCTTGTAAATATTCTTCTAGGGGCCACTCTTATAAAGTCCATGTGATATACACGTGATTACAATGACTTTTGTTCTTGATCTCAGATTTAAACATGTCAATTGAAAACTTGTGAATAATCTTGAATTTTGGGGATATGAACATATCTGCCTATAGCTTAAATGTTATGGTTGCCAAATGATAAGTCTTCGAAATTGAACGTAATGTTATGGTTGCCAAATGATAAGTCTTCGAAATTGAACGTCAATAAAAGCCAAATTTTTGATGCAAAGGCAAAAGCAATGCTGACATTTGATGTGTTGAATGGGTTGGGGAAGAGTTTGGAATAGACTGTTCAATTATTGTTTCAAACTAATTATTGAGACCTTCAGAAATCATGCTGATCACATGCCATTACCCTCGATCTAGACTGTCTATAGCAAGCAAGCAGAGATTGCCTTTTAAAGAGTGCCTAACATTGGATTGCAGGCCTCCATTGCTTATTGCTTGCCGGCTAGCTTGCTAGACAGATTCCAGCAGCTTTCTTCTCTGACCTCTTGGCTCTAGGACTCTTCAACATGCCTCCTTGCTAGGGATAGCTGAGAGCTGGATGTGTTTTTTAGATCACTCAATAACTTGATGTGCCTCCAACTTCATTGTCAGATAGCTGATTGATATGGCTATACTGGCCAGTTGTTTTACTACCCAGGAAGCTGAGGACTGGGGGAGGGAGTGGGGATTCAGAAGGGACTGGGGGTGGCAGCATATCAACTCTTTATTATAATAGATTCAGACGATCAAACGGTATCACAAAGGGAGGCATCTTAAGAGAAGGGATTCTTCTTAAGGGAGCTCCTTTATGTTATTAAAGTATAAGAGACTTCCACTAGAGGAGATCAGCTACATGAGAGGAAACAAGAAGGTCCCTTAAGGAAGATCAGTTAGCACAGGAGACAATGATGAGGGAAGCCTTATCTGTTATAGACCAAAACTATTGGGGAAGAATTCACGGGTGGGTGGCACATAGCAAATATAGATAGGGCTGGTCAGCGATAACAAAACGACTACTTGTTGGGTGGGGTCCCAACTACATAAGCATGGATTTGGAAACTGGAACAGAGGAACCCAGGTTTACTAATCAGTAAGGGGGGACTGACTATAGAAAACTAGGAAACAACTCTAGTGAAATCCAAACTAAGAAATGAGAAAGCTGGTTCATCTATATGTCAAATGCCCTTCTAGATGAGTTACTTAATAAGCTATAACATGAATAGCTCTTCCTTTCCATGCTTATGTAACATTGCCATGCCATAACGTGTGTGTAAGGGCGGTCCTTGCCATGCCTGCTATTTTTCGTATACACCACCCATAGGTGGGTGGGTGTAAGGGAGAACACCATTTTCTTCCTTCCCCTTTGGTAAAGCTAGTTCCTTCCTCTATTAATATTAATGTAATATCATCTACATTGCCAGAGCGTGGAGCGAAGCGGGAGCATCGGGAGTGTCTCAGAAGCATCTGTTATATATATATATATATATATATATATATATATATATATATATATATTGCGTTTGTATTAAAAAAAACATGCAGAAAGACAAATTAGCTGCAGAATATATGAAAACATGCATATTTGTGTTCCTTGTAGATGAATACTACATTATTATGAAGTTAGAAATGCCATCCATACTCCATAGTATATTAATGATTATATTGAAACTTTGAAAGAAAGCATTATGAATAAACAAGCAAGGACATTTAAATGACAAACATAAATGACAAGCAATGTTCCACCCTCGCTTATATTGGGATCCACATCATTAGTATCATCCTTCATCCTTTGCCTCTTGACAAGCCTATGCTTGTACCTCGATCCTCTAGGGACATCAGTTGACACCACCCAATTTTGATGAAAATACCTAATCCTAGCCTTAAATTATGGTAGAAAAAGCTTAACATGCCTAATCAATGATTTTGGTTTGAGTGAAGGGCGCATTTTTGCTAAGTCCATGACAAAGGAGTTTAGCAATCAACACCACCAACATTGGGGTACATAAAGGGCTTGGTGCTCTTTATTAAATGCCAATCACATACCCTCATACATGATAGAATCCAATGAAAATGTTGCAATCCCATCAATCCTGAAATCCTGAAAACTGTTAAGTCTGTTGAATTTTGAATGGGATATAAAATTCTACTTTCTCCATATGAAATCCAACAAGGTTGGAACCACTCTCAAACATCCTGAAACAATTAATGGTAATGTTAAAAATTTAAGTAAAAGGATAAAAATGAAAGATAAAGGAAATGTCAAGGATAAAAATGAAAGACAAAGGAAATGCCAAGGATAAAAATGAAAGATAAAGGAAATGTCAACTTTTACTTAGGGAGCGACCACAGAGCATTCAAGGAGTGCCTTGGGAGAGCACTCCTAGGCTCTGAGAGCGTCCCAGGGAGTGTGACGCTCCCAAAATGGTAGGGAGCGTCCCAAAACTGCCCGGAGCGCTCTTCCAAAATTTTGAATCGCGCTCCTAGGGTGGCTTCCTGGGTGCTCCAGCTTGGAGTGAGCTCCGGAGCTCCGGAGCGAAGGGGGGGGACTTCTAGTAACTATGGATATCATTAAGAAAGGATTGAGGGAAGAATGGAAGGTCACGTACTCTCCTAATTCATGCTGCCCTAGACAAAGGTAGTACACAAACAATGAGCAAGGTAGAACACTAGGTGTGCCCTGTTATCGCTCAGTTTGTAGTCTAGGTCAAATAGCTGAAAGGTAAGGATCAAACTGGCGTAACAGGAGCTTCCCCACCCACTGTCACCTCGATGGGGGGCTCTTTCTATTTAGGGTGGCTAAACCCAAGGGAGACGTCCCTAGGTAATCTGGGGTGTTGAAAGGAAGAGGGTCAAGGGATTAAGGCTCAAGAGGTTAAAGTAAGTTTTCCTTTCACAGATTACCGCCAAGAAGATAGTAAAAAAGAAGATGAACCACAGAGTAGGCACCTGTTTGCGAGACAAGGCAACAATAAAACTAAAAAGTGCAGCAGGGGTCAGTACTTCATAAATTAATGACTATCCTTATTATATATATATATATATATATATATATATATATATATATATATATATATATATATATGAGCACATATAGCAGTAATTATTGACGAAGTCAATGATTGCAAAAAAGACTATGGCTTATAATACTACTTCTCAATAAATACAGAATGATATAGCATTCAATGTATAAAATCAATCCTTGAATTATTACAAC
>ML822615.1:74908-85445 GCA_009831015.1 Picea engelmannii | reverse complement strand
CCCCAACAATGGTCAAGTGGATTAGTGTAAGATCCAAGCAGTCATCAGAAATGAAAGGAACCTAATGCATATATAAGAAGGTTATAACGATCAAACATAACACATACCATGATACCTTGGACCAATTACCTCATGGAGCAAGAATCCTCTCTGATGCAAGTCCAAGCCGGTGGTGATGGAAACTGCTGTTGCTGACAGGACAAATCTGGCGAAGAAGAAGAAAGATGGGCCCTCCAAGGCCACGCTCAGGTCAATCCTGGTCTCAGTACTCCATGTCTAGGACTTGTGGGCCTCGAGACATGATCTCCTAGTTATCCCTAGATATCGGGGATAACATGCCCAACCCTCCCTATAGATAGACATGTTTGACAGAAAGGAAAGAGGTAGAGGTGTTTCCCCTATCGACGAGATAGGTGTCTCTATCAGAGGGAAGAGTGATTGAAGGATTGATGGGAATAAAGAATGGTTGCCTTTATGCATGCACCTGCCTTTTGATTGATTGATTGAGAATAAGCGAGCACCTTTTAATGTCATTAATAAGGCTCCACCTAACTCCATCCATCTAATTCAATCCCTCCACTTTGTTCATTAATTCTGGGAAGGGTTTTCTCAGTGCTTTCTTGCCCCCCCCCCACTATAATATCCAAAAGAAAGCAAGCGCCACATACATTTCTACTTAAAGACTGTTATCCCCGATTTTTAGGGATAACTAGGAGATCATGTCTTGAGGCCCACAGGTCCTAGACATGAAGTACCGAGAGCAGGATTGACCTTAGCATGGCCTTGGTGGGCCCATCTTTTTCTTCCTCCATCAGCTTTGTCCTTTCAGCAGTAGCAACATCCATCACCATTGGCTTGGTCTTTTATCAGAAGAGGTTCTTGCTCCATGAGGTAATTGGTTCAATTATCTTGGTATGTGTCACTTTTGATCATTGAAACCTTTAAACATATGCATCTGATTCCTTTTATCTCTAACAACTGCTTGGATCTTACATTAGCCCACTTGACCATGCTTGGGGAGATTGACAGGGTGCCCTAGCAAGCTTGTGCCCATAGGTCTTGGTTTTCCACTGGGGAGATTTCTGAAAAGCCATCGTCCACTCCCATCATAGCACCCCTATTTCATCTTATCTCCCACTCATTTGTCCCATTCCCCTTGTCCGGGATTAGGTTGACCTGTTTGTAGGATTGTACCTTATCTCGTGGGAAGAAGGGGCTAAAGGCCCAGAAGGTAAAAGAAGCTGGTAAAAGATAAAAGCCTAGAAATAAAACCTCGAGATGCTTCGCCCAGGGGTCCCCGAGAAGGCAATAAAATGCCTCTCAGCAAGAAACAAGAGGGACTCGAAAAATAACAAACAAGACCTAGTCAAGAGGAAAGGGGGTCTTTGGTTACCACACCAGGGCAGTGACCTTTGGTTGCATGGCCAAGGGAAAGGGGGTCTCATCATGAGCCAACCTTCTCATCTATGTGAAAGTACTTGTGGGTAACACTGTCAGCTCTGGTCACCATGCCAAGGCAGTGCCCTCTGGTTAGCCCTTGAATAAAAAGAAAAAGAAGAAAAAGCAAATAAAAGAAAAGAATAAAGGCAAGAACGGGCGTGGAAAAATTGCATCCATGACAGGTACAACTCGCCTTCTACAAAGGCACCCACAGATAACATTATGCATCCGTGGCTCTCACTTCACCCACATGCCTGGACATCCGCTAGCCACATCACCTCACTTACATGGCTTGGATGAAACCTTCCTGGAGACTTCCCTTTTCTTGTGGATACTAGCCCAATAGGACGTCTTGTCTTTTTTTTCAATCTTGTATTGTAGGTTTTTGTAATGTCTTTGAGCTATTGACTGATGTATCGGGGTTTTTATGCATATGTTTAATAATATTAATGATGAGATGTGATTGACATTGCTATGATCCCTGTGACTAATGAGCCCATGGAGGGCGTAGCTTTTGATGTGCAGAACCATGCCCGACAGACAGGTACCATTTGGACCGATACACATGGGGAGATGATCAGTTCGAACCTCCATGGGGCTGAAGAGCCCACTAGATGGATGCTAAGACCCCATCAGGGGGCAGAGACAAGACAGTGGTTGATCAAAGTTTTGTACTAGAGAAGAAGAGGACGTTTCATCAGAGGCACTTTGGCAGAGCCCGACCTAGGGGGATTGACCCACTTCCAGTGAAGCGTTTGTCCTGGATGGCCCAGGACGTCACCTAGGAGCTCATGATGTCATCTTGAGCGTGTGACAATTTGACAGGGCAGTTGGCACGTGTGGCATGATGGAGAGGCCCAAAGAGGGCTAACGTTTTGCTCTTTATTGCTGCATTTGCCCAAAAAGGGGCTAATGTCTCCCTTAGAAGGGGTGACGTCTCACCTTTAGCTCAATTAGGGTTTTAATTTGACAATTTAATATAAAAACAATATTATTTTGATATTCTGGCCTTGTCGGCCTTTTTATGACCTAAACAGTAAATTAGGTCATTGATACACTATATATTGAGGAGTCTTAGCCTGATTTTATCATAACACATCACTCACTCATTAGTGAGGTCTGATTTTAGCACCCTACTTGGGTAATTTTGCTGGTTTAGTGAGGCGCACTTGTTGAGGGAAGGCATTTCTTGGCATTTTTGGCATTTCTCTTGAAGGAAGGTTTACAACTAGGGTTTGCATGCTATTTCATGGTGATATGTACGTGTTTTTTCTGCAAAACTTCTTGATTGAATGGTTGTAGTCTCATATTCTTGCATATGTTTATAATTTGCTGATAAAAAACGCTAGGTGACAAGCACACAAGTAGGTCCTTGTTTCATGTCCCCTAAAAGAGAATTTTTTTAGCCATTGAAGAAGGAAGAAAGAGCCTAGAGCCTAGCCATATCTACACTCTTATTGCTTCTCCCTGTGTAATGATCCCAAGCCAATTTTTTGCTTGAAACCACTAACTACCACTGATTTGATTATTACTGTTGTGCAGGTGGCTCTTGGAGTTTCGTCTTAGGGTTGTTCCAATTATTTAAGTGGTGTTCATACAATATCAATCCAACACATGCAAGATCACAAACATACTCAAGATATGGAAAGCACAAACATAGATCTGACCTTTATTATGAAAAGCATGAATCAGATACAATATAGAGCAGATCTGGAATAATCCTCAGATGGCTCTCACAGATAATAGATATGAGATGCTACAAAATGCTCCCGCTAATACAAAAGATGCCTCCAAAGGATGGATATAGACTGGAACCCAAAGATGCCAATAATAGATGAACGTTCAACCCCCCTGGGCTGCTGGTACGTCCTACTAGCTGAAAGGGATCAATTATTCGGCTTGGCTGAAGGAGATGCTCAAACCGTGCCAAACTCCACCAGAATGTAGATTGGGACCAAGGAACCCTCTCCCAGAAGTCTGGAGCCCAAATACTCAATCCTCCTCCGTCAATGGCTGAAACCCTAATGTAGTCTGCGCCCTCCTGAAGCCCTGAATCACTCAATAGGTCATTTTGAATGAAGGACACCTCCAAATCCTCTGAAACTCTCCAGAATGGTAGATCGGGCTATGAAAACCCCGTAGGAGAAGTTTCAGGTCCAGATCCTAGGTAAAATTCCCTAGATCTGAGAAATACTAAATCACAGGACGTCCTCCTTGCCTCAAGGCTGTCCCAATCTGTAGCTGAAGATCTGATGATGATATCTCCTCAAGAAAACTACTAAAATGATGGTTGAGGACCTGCAAATAGAACCCACGTGTTGGAATTCCCCCAGGCTCTCCTGAATGGTTGGATTGAACTCCTCTTCAATTGATGGTGCACCCTTGCTGGAAATTCCTGAACTGTACGACCCTGCTATCTTCCTGAACTGATGGGTGGATGTGTGGTGAGTATAGAATGGTGTGGGTGGAATCTTTCATCCCCGAGATCAAGCTTGGAACAAGGTGAGTGGGTTTTTCACCACTTAGTTGCTCACAAGGGTTTGTAACAACAAAACCCCCAAACTGTATGCTCAAGAGCAAGAACAAACAATTACCAAAATCCAGAATGCCTAATAGGTGCGCCCCAACCTTCTATTTATACTTTTCTTCTATTTCTCTGTTGAGTTAGGTTAACCCCTAGGGTTAACTCCTCGAGCTCTTCTATTCCTTCATTGAGTTATCTTTACTCCTTTTTTCAGCTTTTCATCAAGTCAACTTAAGAATATAACCTTAGTTTAGTTGACCTCTCCCCTTAGTGTGGGAGTATGGCCTAGTGGGGATGCCTAGGCCACTGAGTCTCCTCAATACCTCTTCAACAAGAGGTGGGGGACATTACAGTCTCCCCTGCTAGAAATTGCTTGCTCTCAAGCAATTCCAAACCTCTTTCTCTCACTACTTGTTCATTTTACCATGTGGCATCCTCAATGGGTAGATCCTTCCATCTGATCAAGTACTCCTTGATGCTCCTATTCCTCAGCCTCTTCTCTCGAACCTCCAATATCTCTTCCAGAATCAAGACAAGCTGTCCTTTTTCATTTATGGGAGGTAATAACTCAATGGGTGTGATGTGTTGGCCGATGGCTTTCTTAAGGCAGGATACATGGAAGACGTTGTGTATTTTGCTGCCTTGTGGGAGCTCCAGCTCATAAGCTACGACCCCTATCTTCCTGCTAACTCTGTAAGGCCCAAAGAAATCTGGCTGTAGCTTCTCTGCTCCGCTTCTTTTTATAGAAGCCTGCCTATATGGTTGGAGCCTTAGATAGACTAAGTCACCAACCTCAAAAATACGCTCAACTTTGTGCTTGTCTGCTTGGACCTTTTGCTGGTTCTGTGCTCTCTGTAAATGATCCTTCAACGCCTTGAGAATGTCTTGGCTCTGTTGTATCCAATCTTGTACCATAGGTGCCCTACTATCACCAAAGGCAATCTCTACAAAATATAATGGATCATAGCTATACAGGGCCCTGAATGGTGACATACCTATGGACACGTGCTGGGTGGTGTTGTAGCAATACACTCCTAGGTGCAACCATCTGACCCACGCTTTCTGTTGCCCTGCCACATAATTCCTGAGGTAGCCTTCCACCCACTTGTTGACTATCTCAGTCTGTCCGTCCGTCTGAGGATGATAGCTGGTACTAGGGGTCAAGGCCGTACCAACCAATCTGAACAACTCCTGCCAAAATGTACTCATGAACCTGCTATCCCTGTCACTGACAATGGTTTTGGGTAGGCCGTGCAACCTGAAAATCTCCCTAAAGAACAGTTCGACCACCTATGCTGCACTGAAGTCGGTAGCTATGGTGAAGAAGTGTGCAAATTTCGTCAACCTGTCCACTACTACAAAAATGCAGTCCTTCCCTTGCGTCTTTGGCAACCCGGTGATGAAATCCGTGGATATGCTTTCCCACTTGTGCTCAGGAATGGGTAAGGGTTGCAGTAGTCCTGCTGGGTGAGTGTGCTCATCCCTGTTCTCCTGACATGTAGTACACTCCTTGACGTGCTTAATCACATCCTCCTTGAGGTCCTTCCATGAGAACCTCTCTCTTACCTGCCTGTACGTCTTACCGATGCCCTGGTGCCCTGCCATTTGTGAGTCATGACCTGCCTGCAATATCTTGGCCTTGAAGGCTGATCCAGGAACCAAAAAGATTCATCCCTTGTAGTAGATGAGGTCATTTATAATCCTGAAATTATCGTCTTGTACCTGCCCATCCAATAGTTGACAAGCGAACTGATCTTTCGCATACTCCATCACCAGATGGTCTTTCCAGTCAACCGATAGACCTGTCATGGTAAAGATGGATGGCCTCCTAGACAATGCATTAGCCACCACGTTGTTCTTCCCTTTGACAAACTCAATGTCAAAGTCGTAGGCTTGTATTCTGCTTACCCATTTTTGTTGCCTCTCGTTCAAGTCCTTTTGCTCCAGTAGGTATTTGAGACTGTTATGATCTGATTTGACCACAAACCATGCACCTACCAAGTATTGCCAGAATTTGCCTAGTGCATGCATGATAGCCAACATTTCTTTGTCATATATGCTATAAAGTAGTTCAGGACCCCTGAGTTTCCGACTCTCATAGGCAAGAGGGTGCCTATTCTGCATCAGTACGGTCCCTATCCATTCTCCTGAGGCATCACACTCCAAGGTAAAAGGTAGGCCGGAAACTAGAAGGGCTAAGACTGGGCACGTGCTCATCACCTTCTTCATCTTGTCCATCGTCATTTGAGCCTCCTCATTCCATTTGAAGGCTCATTTCTTAGTCAAACCGGTCAACTGTGCACACAGCTGAGAAAAACCCTTGACAAATTTCCTGTAGTACGTGCACAAGCCCAGGAATCCTCTCAATTATGTGAGTGTCTTAGGAGTAGGCCACTCCATGATGGCTGTTATCTTCTCCTGATGTACCTGTACCCCCTTTGCTCCGATGATGTGTCCCAAGTAGAGCACCTCTGTCATCCCAAAATCACATTTGGACTCCTTAGCATATAGTGACTATTCCTCCATGATGGACAGGATCAGATCCACATGCCTGAGATGCTCCTCCCATGTCTTGCTGTAAATGAGCAAGTCATAAAAAAATACCAGTAGGTGTTTCCTCAACTGTTTGTTGAACACATGGTTCATACAATATTGGAATGTAGCTGGGGCATTGGTTAACCCAAAGGGCATCACCAAAAACTCATAATGGCTGTAATGACACCTGAAAGCTGTTTTTGAGATGTCCTCCTCCCTCATCTTGATCTGATGGTAGCCAGAACGAAGATCAATCTTTGTGAAGTAGACAACTCCATGCAATTCGTCTAGCAGCTCATCAATCCTTGGTATCGGGTACCTGTTTTTGATTGTCTTTTTATTCAAGGCCCTGAAGTCAATGCACATCCTCATAGTGCTATCTTTCTTCTTTACCAACACTACTGAAGAAGCGAAAGGGCTAGTGCTTGGCCTGATGTGCCCCATGTCCAAAAGTTCCTTGATGGCCTTCTTTATCTCATCTTTGTACTTCTTGGGATGTCTGTATGGTGTGGTAATGACTGGTTTGGCTCCCTCCTCTAGCTCAATAATATGCTCAAACCCCCTATCTGGTGGTACCCTTGGAGGAATCGGTCCAAACACCTTGTGGTGCTTTCACGGATTTCTTGGATCTTTGAGGTGTAGTGAACCTTGCCCTGCTTATCCACCAGTGCTGAAATCCTGCATTCGGCTGCGTACACTATCTCCTCTCTTCGGAAGATGGCCTCCATCCTCTTGGCCGTGACTACCTTTGCAACATTCCCTGTCATGCCCCGGAGCATTATATTTCGTCCGCCTTCCTCCGTAAATGACATCTCCATGTTCTTGTAGTTGGTGGTGATAGGTCCCAGCGTGCTGAGCCACTGAACTCTAAGGATGATGTTGGTATCTGGAAGGTCCATGACGTAGACGTCCTGCACCAGCTCATGTCTACCCAAGGTAAGTTTCATGCCCAGAATGTATCTGTTACAAGGCATAGTGCTACCACCTGCTACCTCCACTTTGAACCCTTCAAACAATACTGTGGGTATATGCCTCCTTTTCAACAGTGCTGAATCAATGAAGTTATGAGAAGCTCCTCCATCAATCAGAACCAATACCTTCTGTCCCTGCAAGACTCCCCTCATCCAGAAGGTGTTGTACTTGGGCACTCCATTGATAGATGCCAAGGTGGCCGTACTGTCCTGTACTGTAATCTCTTCCTCTTCTATCTCAATCGTTTTGGCCTCAATGTTCTATATCTGGCCGATCTCGTCCTCCTCCTCGTTGTCTGAAGTGACCTCTATGTAGTGCACTTGACCACGACCCATGCATTTGTGTACTGGGTTCCAAGGTTCTATGCAAGTGAAGCAAAGTTGCTTCCTCCTCAACTCCCTCCTGGTGTTCTCATCCACTCTGCCACGACTCCTGTCAAAACCCCTTGGGTCACGTCCTCCCTGGTTCATTAGAGGCCTTAGGTCTTTTCCTCCAACGTTAAGAGGTGGTCTGGGTATGAATTTTGGCTTAGCAGCCGGTCCTAGATCCTTCATCCTTCAGATAACATCCTGTAGGTTAGTAGGCTTAAAAGCCTTTACCCAACCTTTCAAAGGTTCCATCAACCCTTCAGTGAAGAGCATCACGAGTCTGGTTGGAGAAATGTCTTGCATCATCACTGCCAACCTCTGAAATTCTTCAGTATATGCCTCAACCGTGCCAGTTTGCTTGAGTTGTGTGAGCTCTTGGAAGTGTAGCTCAAGATCTCCTTGATCAAACCTATCAATGAGCCTCTGAGTGAATTCTGGGTATGATACTATATGATTGTGGCCTAGTGTGGTGAGTCCATGATACCACCAATCATGAGCTTTGCCATCCAAGTACATAGTGGCAAACTTGATGGCTTCCATCTCCCCCATGGGGTTAAGTTGTAGATAGGTATCCAACTTTTGCACCCATGCTTGTGCTGTCATCTTGGCCGTACCATCAAAGTATGGGATCTCTATCTTCTCTGCTCTTCGTTCAAACTCAAAGCTGCTCCTGTGGTTCGGCCTAGGCTTATTTCTGAACTTGAGTTGGCAATATTGATCCAGGGACATCTGCTTTTGAATCACCATATCCAACTCGTAGTACTCCTTAGTACATCGTGCCATTTGCTCAACAAAATCATCCACCTGTTCCTGTTGCACCTGCACATCTGTGAACGTGGGCATGTATGGCCTAGGGTTAGCCCTGCTACCCATCTGCCCATTGGACGTGCCTCCTCCCTGGCTTCCTTCGGATCTGTGAGCTTTCTCCGGGTTATATCTGATCTCACCATGGGATCCACCAGATCCACTAGCCACCTTGTTCCCATACGTCTCAGGGTCCTTTCCCTGATGAGTCATTTGCATCAAAAGCTTGGTTATCCGACACTGGTTCTCGTCAATCTTCCTTAGATTCCCATCTACCTTCTTCAAGGTTTCAGTGATTTCGGCCTGTCCCCTTAGGTTGGTTTCCTGGTTCTCCTGTAAATGGTGGACCAAGTTGCGCTCTGTGAGGCTTAGGGTCTGCTGGAACTTGTTAAATTCGGCTGCCAAAAAGGCCAAGCGCTGAGGCTCACGATCATCCCCTAACCCTTCCATTTCGGCCTCTGTTTCACTGGTTGGTTTCTTCCTTCTGCCCATAAAGATTCCACTGTACCTCTGCATGCACCGATTCCTCCACAGGTTTGGAGGATCAAAGCTCTGATACCACTATAATGATCCCAAGCCAATTTTTTGCTTGAAACCACTAACTACCATTGATATGATTATTATTGTTGTGCAGGTGGCTCTTGGAGTTTCGTCTTAGGGTTGTTCCAGTTATTTAATTGGTGTTCATACAATATCAATCCAACACATGGAAGATCACAAACATACTCGAGATATGGAAAGCACAAACATAGATCTGACCTTTATTATGAAAAGCATGAATCAGATACAATATAGAGTAGATCTGGAATAATCCTCAGATGGCTCTCACAGATAATAGATATGAGCTGCTACAAAATGATCCCGCTAATACAAAAGATGCCTCCAAAGGCTGGATATAGACTGGAACCCAAAGATAGCAATAATAGATGAACGCTCAACCCCCCTGGGCTACTGGTACGTCCTGCTGGCTGAAAGGGATCAATAATTCGGCCTGGCTGAAGGAGATGCTCAAACCGTGCCAAACTCCACTAGAATGTAGATCGGGACGAAGGAACCCTCTCCCAGAAGTCTGGAGCCCAAATACTCAATCCTCCTATTGAGATTTGTACCTTGGGAGGTGTTCCCCATGTGCTTTTGTCCTCCTTAACACATGAGGGAAGGACATGACACTTTGTACCTAGTACTTTTGTCTATTTTCACTTTGACTTTGGTTAAAGTGAATTTTGGTCACTTTTGGCTAAAGTGAGTATTAAATCACTTTGTGGTGATTTTGGAGACATAAGTAGACTTAGGAAACTTAACCCAAAAGTGGGTTATGATTTATAATTGATTGGTGAGATCTCATCCATTCATTTGGATTGATCTCAACCATTAATTCTTAGGTTTCCTATTCTTGCCTAAAGAGGGGAAAAAGGGTCTAAGGAGGGCGCACTTATTCATGGAGAGTTTTGCTCATGAGAGGAGGAGAGCTCTAGCTATGGAGATGAGGTCAGATGCATGAGGACAGGTGGAGGAGGCTGCTAGCTTTCCTTGAGGACAGCTTGAAGCAGCTTGCTTCATAATTTTATTGGAGTAATTCTTCTGTTGAGGAGGGCACATGAGCTTGGCAGGCTTATTCCTTCCTGGTGGGATTTCTAGCCATCAAATTTCAGTGAGGTCAGTTGCAGAGTGAGGACATCAGCTGGAGCTTCGTTCCTGTGGAGGGGTTTTCCATTCTGGCATCACAGATGATTTCTGGAGCATTTACAGTGGTTCTGGCAGTTTTCATGAGGGGCGCACCATCCATGGGCGCATCTGCTTGAGGGAGCTTGTATATCAACTTTGTTGGAGTTTCTATTGTATCAGGTTCCATCATTTATTGTGTTTACTGTAACCCATACTTGCTTTTCCTCAT
>ML822615.1:43559-63098 GCA_009831015.1 Picea engelmannii | reverse complement strand
TACTTGCTTTTCCTCATATATACATTTAGATCTCAAACTAGTTTTCCCCGGGGGGGTTTTGTCCAGGGTCATGTTGACCAAAAATACTGTGTCTACAAATGCATGCTATTAGTTCTTAGATCTGTTCATTATCAACAGTAAACGATGTATTAGGTGTGTTATATTTATTTGAGTTGCATGTACTAATTTCCTATGGCAAAAACGACATGCTAGAGCACCAAAATTGAGAATATAACCATAACAATCAGCTCAAAAGAAACATGACTGTTGGCTGTTATAAAACAACAGAAAACTATAACAAGACAGTGAAAACTTAGAGCCTTTGCTTGGTCAAAGACAGACCAAGAAGGCAAGCTGATAGGACCTGGATTTTTCACACCTCCTCTGTCAATGGTTGAAACCCTAATGCAGTCTGCGCCCTCCTGGAGCCCTGAATCACTCAATAGGTTGTTCTGAATGAAGGACACCTCCATATCCTCTGAAACTCTCCAGAATGGTAGATCAGGCTATGAAAACCCCGTAGGAGAAGTTTCAGGTCTTGATCCTAGGTAAAACTCTCTAGATTTGAGAAATACTGAATCACAGGACGTCCTCCTTGCCTCAAGGCCGTCCCAATTTGTAGCTGAAGATCTGATGATGATATCTCCTCAAGAAAACCACTAAAATGATGGTTGAGGACCTGCAAATGGAACCCACGTGTTGGAATTCCCCCAGGCTCTCCTGAATGGCTGGATTGAACTCCTCTTCAATCGATGGTGCGCCCTTGCTGGAAATTCCTGAACTGTATGGCCCTGCTATCTTCCTGAACTGATGGGTGGATGTGTGGTGAGTGTAGAATGGTGTGGGTGGAATCTTTCATCCCCGAGACCAAGCTTGGAACAAGTTGAGTGGGTCTTTCACCACTGAGTTGCTCACAAGGGTTTGTAACAACAAAACCCCCAAACTGTATGCTCAAGAGCAAGAACAAACAATTACCAAAATCCAGAATGCCTAATAGGTGCGCCCCAGCCTTCTATTTATACTTTTCTTCTATTTCTCTATTGAGTTAGGTTAACCCCTAGGGTTAACTCCTCCAACTCTTCTATTCCTTCATTGAGTTATCTTTACTCCTTTTTTCACCTTTTCATCAAGTCAACTTAAGAATATAACCTTAGTTTAGTTGACCTCTCCCCTTAGTGTGGGAGCATGGCCTAGTGGGGATGCCTAGGTCACTGAGTCTCCTCAATACCTCTTCAACAAGAGGTGGGGGACATTACACCTTGAGCTAGCCGTACTTTCAGAAGTCAAGGAGGAGGAGACGTCCCAGGCCTAGGTTATCTACACCTAGGGCCGCCCTTCTTCTAGGGTTTAGTGATAGAGCCTTGCTGTAGCAACACTTTCCCTCACTGCACTCTCTTGTCTTGATTTATCTTTCCTGCTAGCCGTTTTTGCCAAGTTAACCTAAGGAAGGAGGAGAGAGCACGAGGCCTTGCTTTAGCAACACCAGAGTGAGCCTCTCTCCCCTAGGGTTTTTATTCTGAAGCCCTTCCATAGCAACACTTCAGAGCTCTTCCCTCCAGTCCTTTGCCATCCTCCTTCAACCCTTGCATCCTCTATTAAAATGACTCCATAAGCCCGAAGGCACCGATCTTAGACCTCCATCGTTGAAGTGAAAGTGATCAAACACACTTTCAAAACTTTTGCTAGATTGAAACCCTAACTAACTGCTAACCCTAGGAATGCTGACATCACCCTTGGTTATTTCATCTTGACGCAACAACGTTTCATTTTATAAGCAATTAAATGGTGTTTAAAGCATTTATTGAATGAGGGATTGATTGGATACATTGATTGCTACACCATCTTGATATTTATTGGAGTGATATTATTTCATTGCTGTATTAACAAACATTGACTTTGTCAATATTTATTGTTATAATTGCTTATATATTGATATCAGATAGTCTTATGAAGTACTAACCCATTGAATCATAGCTTGCATATATTGGTTTGCAGTTGCTTTGTTCCGGGCATGTGTTCTTCTTTGGGATTTCACTTCGTTATTGGCTATTTAGCCAGACTATTTGCTTTTGGTGGTGACCTGTGAAGGGGGAACTTTACTTCTGACTTTTAAACTTTTTCCTCTTCAAAACTCCAGGTTACCGTGGACGTCTCCCCTGGGCCTAACCTCCCTAAAGAGAAAGGACCTCCCCATCGTGGTGACATTGGGTGGGATAGGTTCCTGTTACGCGAGTTTGGCCTTCTATTTCATAGCCATTTGACCTATCTACAAACTATGCGATAACAAAGACCATTAGAGAGTGTGGATGTTTACATCCATTACATTGGATGTTTTGGTTCCCTTGACAAAATTTGCAATTGTCAACCTACTCCATAACAAAGATTCCTTATTTGTTAACTAGACCCTGATGTCAAACTCTCCTCCAACTCCTTCAGGGTTGATGCGACTTCCCGGTCTAGGATCGTTCAAGTCATCGAACTGACTAGTTCGTCAGGGTCCTGATGGAACCAATTTAACTTGACACAGGCCCTTTACCTTCTCGGTGCTGTTATGTGGCACTTGCGGACCCTTTCCTTAGCGCTTTTTAGATCTCAATGCCAACTTTGCTAGCTTTCCGTGCTAGGCCTCCTCCTTGACGTGACCATGGACTACGACCGTGGGCCAAATCCCTTAGCGAATTCGTGCTTCGGAACTTTCGGGCGCTGTTTACTCCTCTTCCCCGATTCCCAAATCGATGAATTCTTCGGGACTCGATCTACGGTCCATGTTTCCCTTGCGATCAACGACTGTGATCGACTTCGCGAGTCCTTCCTTCTTCCGACTCTGCTTTTCCCGATCTGTGTTCAGTGAAGTGTTGATCTCTTGCCACACGTCCTATCTCGATGGACGACTAGGATTGCTTCGACTTCCCCTAGCTCTTCGAGTATTATCCTCCTCTTTTCTTCGAAGGGTTCTTCCTCTGAAGTACGTGGATCTCTGCCATGCGCCCTTCCAGATCCGACGGTCTGGACTGAAATCGCTCTTCGCCACTTCACGAAAATCCTTGTTTGCTCTCGACAAACCTTCCGAAGCTCTTGCTCCCGAACTTCTCAATCTTCTGCCACCTGTCTCCTCCTCAATGATGGATGATTTCACTATCTTCGGGACTTCAACAAGTCCTCGACTCCTTTGCACACTTAGCGCAAATTCTCCCTTCGAGACATAGACTGTTCTTGAACTCTTTCTGCACTCCTTGCAGAAATCTGTGCAACTCTCTCGCGACTTTGCTCGGCTTGAAAACCTTCAAGGTTCCAAGTTCCTCTGCGATTTTCTTGTGCTCCCCTGACAACTTCTCTCTCTTCTTCCTGAACTTGTAAGGTGAACTTACAACACCTTGGTGCACTCCTTGCGCTTGGCTCAGCTCTTCGACGACTTCTCCCTTAACCTTAGGGAAAGGTTTAAGGCATCTCCTTTCCTTTGTCGACACGCTTTTTGCAAAGCCTTCCTTCACTAGAATATTCAACAATTTTGGGGTTCTCCAACACCTTTAGCTGTGTTGCTTCTGTGCACGCTCACACTAGCTCGATGCTCTCCTGGCAGAGTATTTCAGAGTGTTCAGTAACTATGGACTGTGCTTCCTCCCACACAGTCTTTCTTTCCAAGGTACTTAACTGCCTTGAAATTTCTCCCTGAGTCTGTAAATTAATCTGGTGTGCCCTCCTAGTAGCTTCTCTTCTGACCCCACTGAGTTCATACCCGCACTCCTTGCACTGTCTTGCAGAGTTTCCTCCCTCTGTCGCGCACTCCTTGCACTTAGCCTAGAGAACCAGACTTAACTCAACACACTCTTGGATAGAAAACTGTATCTCTATCCCTGTAGACGATTTCTAACATGCATCTACAATTTACAAACATGTAAATGACATTCATAACACAACACCCATTACACAGAAATATAGAACAGGAAAAACTGTCATTTTCTATTAATGGTAGGATGCCAAATTACAATGGTGGAGTCTGAGCTACAGTTGAGTCTCGGCTCTCTCTGATTCTCTCCCTATCTCCTATGCATTTGCGTACGACCCAACTCGTCTAACCTCTACTTAGCAACAATACATCAATTTATACACGAGGGGCTCAATGAGCTTCCCTCGCAAGCTAAACTAATGGTGTCAAATCACCATTCAAAACCCCTATCTAATGGACAGATTACAATGATGGAAATATGCTCCAAATCGGATGTAGGCCAGCCTGTTAATGACGACCTTGTCTCCAGCTTGTCTTCAATTAATGCCTGGATCACGCCTTGAATTCTAGAGGCAAAAATGAGAGGGCGGCGCCTGATCTCCTTCCTTGAATGCGCACCACTTGTTTTAATTAGCTGGCGTGTGCTGAGGTGGAGCGATGCTCCTGCATCATACTCCACGACTACGAAAATCGTGAGCTCATGAGCTTTCCAGATTGGTTGAAATCCTCCTGGATCCCAAATTTTCTCTTGGACCTGTCTCTTGGCTCCTTTGCTTCATCGCTTCTGCTCCTGCATCTTCCTCACTGTTCGTGCAGGTTTCCTTTCGTCCAACTTCCTCTTGCTGACCAATTCCTCTGCCGACTCCAGCATCAACTTCCTTATCTCTCCGATCACCTTGTCCAGCTGTTCCGTCGGCTAGTTCTTCTGTTGCAGACTAGCTCGCTGCATTTCTTCCTTGTCCTTGGGCAAATCGCATTGATCCCCCAGGTTGTCTTCTCCATCTCTTGTGGCCTTAGCTTGCCACTCTGCTGTATCCTCCACTTTTGTAGTCTCAACACTGAACTGCTGTTCAACTACCTCTTCTGATAGATTGATCCCTGTCGATCCTTCGACTGGTTCTGTTCCAACTTCCACCAATTGCTCCTCACGTTGGTGAAATCCTTCATTTGCTTCCAACTTAGCCTTTTGGATGTGCATGCTTCGCACTACCACTCTCCTCTAAAGAGATTCCAATTCCTCACACAGATCAACAAAGTCTATGCTGTCTACTCCCTCTTCTGCTACAGACTCCAGTGCTGCAGCCATCTCCTGTTCAGGTTCCTGGCTGAAAAGGTTGAGCAATTCCATTGAATGCTCTTCTCCTTCTGTTGGGACAGACATCAACATTTGTTCCTTCGCCTTCCAGGCAGTCTCTACTGGCTGTTTTTCTGTTGTATTTAGAATGCTTATGCTAGCCTCTCTTCGACCGCTTGGTAGGAATATCTCGACTCCTCTAATGATCAAAATTCTCCCCTGATCCTCCTCTTCGATGGTGGAAGTTTGCAACTTCTCATCATCTTCATTCACATGGCTCGCAGCTCTGCGTGAATCTCCATCTGAGTGAGGTCTTCCTTCTGCCTCCTCCTTGCCTGTCAACATCCTCTAACGTGAGCTCTCAGCTGAGCTCATCTCTCCGTCCTTGCCCACCTAGCAATCTGGGATGTCTCTTCTGCCCACTTGGCAGTTAAAGAGATCCATTGATCCCTTCTCATTGCCCACCTGGCAATCTACGAGATTCTTTTCAGATCTCTTTCCCTTATGATTGAGGTTTTCATCATACCTCAACCACTTCTTTAACACCAGTTGCTGCCTCCTGGCCAACAACTTCTAAACAGGCCATCTGGCTGTCTTCTTCAAAGGCCATTCGTACCTCTAGTGCACCTTTGATTCCTGCTGCATCTTGAATGCAAGCCTCTCCATTTGTGCTCGGATTTCGCTGAGCTCCTTGTCCATCTCTGCCTTGCTTTGCTGCGAATGGACTTCTCCTCGACCATGGTTATGACCGTCAATGGCTATCTCAACCCTCTACCTGCCTTCCTGGAAAGTCTGTCGTTCACTCTGCAACTGAGAGCATCTTCAGCTTCTCCTCTTCCTGAAATCTACAGACGAAAACTATGCTTTGATACCACTTGATGGTATCAGACTATCTCCTTTGTCTCCTCCTTCACCTGTTGTCTACAAGCGAAATCAAGCTCTGATACCACTTGATGTCAAACTCCCCTCCAACTCCATCAGGGTTGACGCGACCACCCGGTCTAAGATCGTTCAAGTCATCGAATCGACTAGTTCGTCGGGCTCCTGATGGAACCGATTTAACTTGACATAGGCCCTTTACCTTCTCGGTGCGGTTATGTGGCACCCACAGACCCTTTCCTTAGTGCTTTTTCGATCTCAACTCCAAGTCTGCTAGCTTTCCATGCTAGGCCTCCTCCTTGATGTGACCATGGACTACGACCGTGGGCCAACTCCCTTCACGAATTCGTGTTTCAGAACTTTCATGTGCTATTTACTCCTCTTCCCCGATTCCCAAATCGACGAATTCTCTGGGACTCGATCTACGATCCACGCTTCCCTGGCGATCAACGGTTGTGATCGACTTCGCGAGTTCGGGCTTCGCGAGTCTTTCCTTCTATCGACTCAGCTTTTTCTGATCTGCGTTCAGCGAAGTGCTGATCTCTTGCCACACGTCCTATCTTGATGGACGACTAGGATTTCTTCGGCTTCCCCCAGCTCTTCGAGTATTCTCCTCCTCTTTTCTCCGAAGGTTTCTGTTGACCGCCCATTTAGCACCGGTGGTCAACTCATGTGCCATGAAGAGATGCATCGTCAGATGCCATGTTGTCAAAGACCTTTGGTTTTACAGGGCAGTGTTTGGCCCAACACTTATTTTGTAATTGGAATTTCCGCACCCCTGCGTGGGTTAATAATGTAATAGGTTTGCATGAGTCATGTCTAGGTCAGTTACCTTGGGATCGGTTCACTAGGAGAGTTCCTTTCATCGGGGTTTTTTTATCCTCAGGTCATCAGTTGGGCTTTTCATCCTTACTGATTTCCCTTGAGTTTTTCCCTCACACTTTGAATGTCCTCCAAAGTGGTGAACGACGTTCTAGTGGGCTTATGTTTTGGTAACTATATAGGGAATTCATTGTAAATGACCATGCAAGACATCATAGAAAGTTTCACAGAATTCCGTCGAGTCTAGATTAGTTTTTTTTAATTAATTAATTTTTAATTAAATTTCCCTAAGTTTGGAGGTTTAATTATTTAATTATTTTTGAGCAATAATTGTAAAAATTGGATCCTTGGACTTTTGATAGGGGTATTTGTGCTCAAAAGAAATGGAATAGCACCCCCTACATCCATGGACCAAGTTTCAGCTCAGTCGGACAACTTTAGCCATGGGTTAGTCCACCCAGAGTGTCAGTCAGTCTAAAACAACGATTTTAATTGCTAAAGTCCAAACATGGCAAAATGTAAAAAGTGTAATAATGAATTAGATGATGTGAAATGTTGAAATGATGGTTAGAGAGAGACCCCCTAAGTATAACCTTAGCCTCCCAACCTTTTTCAACCTTGTTTAACCCCTTTTGCCACCTCCACACTCAAAAGTTGCGCCCCCCTAGGGAGATTGACGTTTTTCCTTTTTTAATTTAATTGTGACTTGAGTGTGGCCCCCTCTCTTAAACTTTCACTTCATTTAGCCTTGTCTTCACCCCTAGAGGTGATCCCTTTCACTCCACATCACCCATACTAACATTTGGGTTGATTTTTGACCTTGGGGAGCACTCTCCAAGAGAGTTACGCCCTCCTTGTCTCTCCAATGAAAGTTACGTTTTTTATTGCTTGAGACTCTTCCTCTCACCTAGCATGGATCCCACACCCCTCCTTTGAAGTCTTGTGTGATTCCAACACCCTACACTCATCTCTCACCTCTCATCACCTTCTCCTCATTCCAAGAGGTGCGCCCTCCCTCATCTATAAGTTCCACAAATAATTATTTAAAAATTATTCGAGTCTCTTCACTTACCTTGGCACGAATCCCATGCCTCCTACATGCCCTTGGATCTATCTAATTGATTTTTCTTTTTTTCTACACTCTAGATCTATTGTGCAAACCCTAGGAGGTGTGCCCTAGCCTAGAGATCTACTCTTTTGCTTGGTGGTGGACACTTGGCTTAGATCCAAGAGATGTAGGTTTGCCTCTCCAAGTATAAATAGATCTATTTTCTCCTCCCCAACTCACCATATCTTGAGCTATTGTAATGCTACTTGATTTACAACTCTCTCTCTCTCTCTAGTCATTTCATTCCATTTCATTGTCATTCTATGCTCTAGTGTTTTGGAGTATTCCTCTCCAAGACCATTTTCTTGAGTAATAGAATTTTGGAGAAGCTTTGGAGGACAACAAGAGGAGTAAAGCGTATGCTTATTGTTCTTATGCATGGGAGGTAACATTGTTTTAGTATTGTTTCTAATTTCTTGCAACACTAGATCTTAGGTAAAGGGTTATCTAAGTAGGCTTAGTAGAGCGTATGCATATTGGTCTATATATCTTGATGTTTGGGTTAAATAGAAGTGTCGTTTAATTTCATTACATCAACATATTATCTATTGTATGCTTGTGATTTGAAAGGGTCTTGCAGATTCATCTCTAGGGTTTCATTGGGAATTCCTTCTAGAAGGGAAGGGTCACTTGAAGCTCTTACAAACTCCAACTCTCTAGATCTATTGCCTTTCTCTTAATATTGCTGTACATTCATGTCATTTTCAGCTAGCATATCATTGTTTGGATAGGTCAAAAATCATATAAAATCTATATCTTGTATTGTGGAAAGTTCTTGCTCCAAAAGGGCAAGGGTTTCCTTAACTTTTATTGGTTGTGTGTAGCCATCAAAGCTTGTTGTTTTTTACAGGTGTATCAGATCTGGTTGGAGGCTCTTGGCTGCCCCAAAGAGACACACACAACACTTCAAGACCCCTTGGGGGAATTTGGTAGCTATCTCTAACCCCCTCCTTTCATTTTCTAGTTTAGAAGTGAACTTCTTCCTTTTTTTTGCTTGATTGTTTGCGCTGAAAGTGTAAGAGGGGAAGTGGTACGGCCTCCCCTCTTCTTTGAGCTTGTGGGTAGGCAGGACGTAGGCTAGATCTAGCAATTTCTGTCATTTTTGAGTTTTTCTTCTAGCTTGGCCGCAAGGTTTAGAAGGTGTGGGCACCTTCTCAACCTTGACATGGGGTTTGCTTGATATTTTGTAGATTAGATAGTAGATTAGTTTACTTTTCCTTTTGCTCATCTCTCATTGTTTGCCCTAATAACTAGGATCTAAGAAACTTAACTTAACTAAGCAAGATAACTTAATAACCTAGCTAGTTGGGAGAGGAATACCCCAAGGAGGTAAGGCTAATGTGTTAATACTTTTGATGTGATCTAATGTTTAATATGTTCTTAATGCTTATGATATAGATCTATCTCATCATCTTAAGCCCATTGGGCAACACACTTAAAATACTCTACTAGATCTTGCTTGGTTTCATTTCAAGCTTGTTATTTCTTACTTATGCACATGATCTAATCTTAATCCTTTATATCTTTTAAAGTGCTTAACAAGTGAATTCTTTATTGGTTAATTGTTTATATCTATTGGTAGCCATTTACTTGGGCTTGGAATTTGTTGAATGGTTAAGTAGACAAACACTTAAATTTTCTTCATTCTCTTTAAGGCAAGTTGTCCTTGCCATAGATCTCTTACTTCTTAGCCAGCTATTGATGTGCATGATATAATCTTTATTTCTTTCAGTCATCTCTCTTTTATTTGCTTTATATGTGTTGATTCACTCAATGGTTTAAGCTTAAGAAACACACTCATTGAGCAAATAACAACGTCGGCCATATCATTAATTTGCACTTAAAAGGTACTTTAAAACTTTCTAAACACTCTTTAAATCACCTAAAAGTCTACCTAATTGTTATATATACTTAATAGACTACTTTAGGGTACCTTAGACCACCATCTTCACCATCTAAAACGGGTTTGAGGAAAACAACGGAGGGTAGTGGTAGGGGACTGTCTCGTGGCGCACCAGGTGTGTGTCCTCTCTGGAAAATACTCTCACTGTCAGGTATGACTGGTTCTGCTAGGGTTGGCCTCGTTTCCATACTATCTTGAGCGTCCAACGGTTATTTGGCAACAGGAGGAGGAGGCTTTGGTGAAAGCTAATAAAATTTGTAAATCTAAAGAAAATCCTAACTATTAAACCCTTGACCAAATCTAATAGAATACTTGGAGGGCTTAATAATTAAGAGTGTAAATTGTCTCCAATACTCTTTACAATAGTTGTGTTTAACTCTCTTAAACTTTGGAATCTGTTGATGAAGTAATGTATTGATGATGATCTCGTATTGTTGATGTGATGTTTTAATCTTTGATATCCTGCACAAACACAAATAGATAATTGGTTAGCTTGTTGTTGTAATCTATCATCTTTAAATTGTAAATATTGTAAGTAATTGTATATGGTATTCTTTCATTGAATTATTCTTTTGTAAAACTATAAGTAACTTGTAATGTTTTGTAAATAAACAACCCTTGAACATAGTTGACCCCTTGCCCAATTTCTAGGCACTAGTCTTAGTTGACCTAGGGAAAAGGCCTGCTTCTCATGCTAACCCTTGCATCTTGCATGGTTGCCTTAGCATCTTAGGATTAGAATCCCCTCTAACCTTAACAAATTAAAATTAACTCCTAGAACCTAACTCTAACACACTAAGTAATTAAGGTCTACCCCATTTGGCTTCCCTAGGAGTAAGCCTAGACGGAAGAGGTTCCGGTCAAAGTGACAACGTGGGCTGTGAACCTAGGCATTATGCCTCCGAGGACGCACTGAGTGAGCCGAACTCAAATCACGTTTGCAAGTGTGTATAAGGACGATAACATCTTTGGCGTTGTTGCTGGGGATTGAGTTATTCATCCTTGGTTTTTACGACTTAACTTAACTTTTAAGAACTAATAGTAAAATCTTTTAGGCCTTAAAAATTCTTTGAACTTGAGATTGGTTAACTTTGTTTGATTCCTATCTAAGTGGCGACTCCATTGAAAAAATCTAGCAAGTACACTATTAGGAGCAATCCTCGGGGAGTGCTTTACTCTTTTCCTGAGCCTGAACAGGTTTACAGGAGGACAACAAACCGCTTGGCTACTAGGAGTTTACTTGAAAGACTTAGGGAGGAAGCACTCAACGATATCCAATACTGGTTCCAAACTAATAATCAATCGACTGTTAATAATCCAATTAATAACACTAACGTTCTAATGGCCACGTTTTTGAGTCCCTTGAACTTTGCAGCGATCCAAGGTGCTCCCCATGCTGTTCTCGATAAAGCCATTGATAAGTTGCCTATCTTCCATGGGAATAATGTTGTTAGTGCCCAGACCCACATCTCATGTTTTCGTCGGTGTATTGATTAGTATTGTGGCGGCCACAATGATGAAGATGTGAAGATGACCCTGTTTGTGTATTCATTGGAAGGAAATGCTGCTGATTGGTTTGAGGATTTCCCTGCCAACAAATTTAGCACCCTCAACTCACTAATTGATGAATTTAGAAAGAGATGGGGTGACCAGAGAGAACATTGTTTTCAGTTGGGTGCACTCACCACCATCCATAAGAAATAAAATGAAACAGTGGTAGAGTTCAATGAGAAATTTAGTAACTTGGTGAATAATCTTCATTAAGATGTCAAGCCCCCTGTTGTTGCAATATTAATTTATTATATTGAGGCCTTTGAAGGTGAGATGAGGTATACCTTGAGGAATAAGGATCCTCAGACTTTGTTTGAAGCACAAGAAATGGCAGTAAGGATTGAAAAGAACATGCTTGAAGCTAGGAAGTCCAACATTCCTGGTTTTAATAGAGGTTCCTCTTCAAAATTTAATGAAGATAAGAAGAAGAGGGATGAGGGTCAAACATCATTTAGTGATGGAATTAAAGAATTGACTGAATTGATTAAGCAGTTGGACATGAAATGTGACAACCAAATTAATGCTTTGTAGAACATATTGATCACAGTAGAGAGGTCACAAGGAAATAATAGACAAAAACATAAGCCAAATGATAAGTGGCCGAGGAGACCTCCTCAGAATGATCAACGACCACCTAATGCTTTCGAAACCACCAACTTGGTGGATCAACGCCCTATGCCTTATGGTAGACCTTGTGGTGAGTTTCATGACGAGTCTACTTGTCTTGTCTTCCTTGAAGAGTGCAATAATGAATATGAAGACCAAGGAAATGAACAAGTAAACATGTGTAATGACAGGTATTATGGTAATCACTGTGATTATTTGGATGTTACTGATTATGGGAGCCATGGGAACTTTATGAGTGGAATTGTTGATAAAGCTACATAAAAGTATGGGCCCAAGCCCACCCCTCATCAAGTTGCAGAAATGGCTAAGTTTAGAGGCATTACATACCATAGGAAGGAAAACAAAAGTCAAGAAAAAGGTCAAACCAGTTCTCCTAAGGTATTTCCCCCTAAGTCTAAGGTGCCAGTTAATGCAGATTTGAATATAGACTTAGGTGGATGGTTGAATAGTGTGAAGATGTTGGTGCCAGTATCAGAGCTCATTAAGATTCCTTCACAAAGGGAAAAGTTGCTTAAAGCCATTGATGAGCCACCTGTGAGTCTTGTTGAAAAACAAGTAGCCTCGGCCTACCAGGATGCACCAATAATTTTACAGAATTGGGATAGGAAGAATGAGAAGAATTTACCTTTCTACCTTTCCTTACTTGTGAATGACAAAGTATTACACAATTGCATGCTAGATTCAGGAGCTACTTCAAATGTTATTACTAAGAAGGTGATGAAACAGTTGAACTTAAGAATATCTAGACCTTACCATAACATTTGTGCCTTTAACAGTCAAACTATAGAAGTGCATGGATTGATTAAAGGTTTGCAAGTTTACTTAGCAAGTTTTCCAGACATTATGATTGAAATGGATATTGTTGTGATTGATGTGCCGAATGTATGGGGAATGTTATTAAACAGAAAAACAACTGCAGACTTGGGTGGTAGTCTACAAATGGACTTATCTTGTGCTACTATCCCTACCCCTGATGGAGGTACTTTTAAATTGAATAAGGAAGTGCATAGGAAGTATCATGTTGAGGATCCCAAGGAACCCCAAAATGAATTAAACTGGACTGATTAAGGTCTTGGTAACTATGCCATCTTGTCTAATTCCATTGTGCCTTTGCAAGAAACTATTGAAGATAATGAATTAGACAAGGTTTGGTACTTGAACTTTGATGGTGCCTTTTCTAGAGCAGGAAAGAGTGCCATAATTGTGCTTTAGTCTCCATGTGGTGAAATGTTGAAATTTTCCTATAGATTGGAGTTTGATGCAACTAATAATGTGGCTGAGTATGAGGCTTTAATCCTTGATTTAGAGATTTGCAGAGATAAAGGAATCAAGTGTCTAAATATCAAAGGTGATTCAGACTTTGTCATACAACAATTAAAGAATAAGTTTGCTTGCAAGTCTGAAAGATTAAAAGGATATAGGAATGCAATTTGGAATCTAATGGATGAATTAGACGCTATAAACTTGATTGCAATTCCTAGAGAATAGAATAAGAAAGCCGATGAACTTGCAGTAGCAGCTTCCACACTACAGCTTCCAGACAACTTAATTGATGAACACATTTCAATAGAGGTTATTTTCAGGCCCTCCTTTCCAAAAAACAGGGATCACTGGCAGGGGTTTGATGATGACAAACATATGGTTAGGTTTTTACTTCACATTCATGAGTTTTCAGACTTAGACATAAGTATGAAAGAAGAAGGTAGTAATTATACAGGAAATGATGATGAGGTAAGGACACCACCTATAAAAGTGGTTTCTTCAGAAAGGGATTTTGATAGACATGATGGTCACAAGAAGAAAAATGAATCAGACAAAAAATTGTGTGATTACCTTGAAGTAAATATCATAACTCATAAAGAATCCAAATTCATAAAAGTAGGCAAGACTACCCCTGTAGATGAAAGGAATGAAATTGTTAAATTATTAAAGGAATACAGTGATGTCTTAGCCTTTGGATATGATGAACTCAAGGTCTATAGGGAGGATGTGATTCATGTTAATGTTTATGCCATTATTATAGTTCTTTGCATTTCATAAAGATAAGAGCATAATAAGAACAAGATCACTAAGAAATACACATCCACAAGAGACACAACATTTATCCTGGGAAACCCTCTAGGGGAAGAAAACCCAGCAAAAACTTCCTTATCATAAATAGCTTATACAATGTTCAAGAGATAACTCAACCAATACAGAAAAAGTCCTCCTCAAGAGATGTGCCACCCTTCTTCTCCTCTCACCAACTTGAAATTGCAACTTGCCTCATAAGAGAATGAGCAAGTGAAGTGTGTGTAAGAAGTGAGGCGCTAGCCTCTTATTTATATCAATTTGGCACGTGTGAAGAGTCACCATCTGGCAGGGCCGACCTCTCACTCTGGGTGGGTAAACCCACCTTTAATTAATTTTGGCCCTTTCATTATAATTGTTGGGGTCGACTTCTTATTCTACACTTTGTAATTGTCTGATGACCAATCCGCAAAAGGGGATTTGGTCCTTATACAATTACCGACATGATTAATCCTCAATGGGGATTAATCTAATAATAATAATAATAATAATGACCTGATTAATCCACAATGGAGATTTAATCCAATAACAAAATAATAATAATGATTAATCCACAATGGGGATTTAATCCAATAATAAGAATGCTCTTCGCAGTTACATTATTTCAACAATTCAGCATGTGATTCCTCTTAAGGAAGGTACTAATCCCTTTAGACAGAAGTTAAGACAGTTAAATCCAAAGTTAGCTCCTCTAGTCTAGCAAGTGCTAAAGAAAATGCTTGACGCAGGTATTATTCAACAGACTAGACATTTTTCTTGGTGTTCGAACTTGGTTGTTGCCAGGAAGAAGACTGAGAATATTCGTATCTGCATTGACTTCAGGAACTTAAACGCTGCTTGCACAAAAGACAACTATCCCCTTCCCAAGATGGAAACTCTACTTCAAAGAGTTATAGGATCATGAATGATTTCCATGCTTGATGGATTCTCGGGTTATAATCAGATCAGATTAAAGGAATAAGATAGGCATAAGACTACTTTTACTACTCCATGGGTTACTTTTGAATATCTTAGAATGCCATTTGGTTTATCAAATGTTGGAGCTACTTTTCAAGGGGCTATGGATTATGCCTTCAGGGGATTGATCGGTAAATTAATTGAAATATATCAAGATGATTTAACAGTTTTTTCTAAGGATGGTAAAACTCACATTTGCCACCTTAGGCAAGTTTTGGACAGATGTCGAGAGTTTGGAATCTCTCTGAATCCTGCTAAGTTAGTCTTTGGGGTGACTGAAGGAAGATTATTGCGACAGATCATAACTAAGGAAGGAGTAAAAATAGACCCTGGAAGGGTGGAAGCCATTGGTAAAGTACCTTTGCCAACGACAAAGAAACTTCTTCAATCTTTCTTAGGACAAACTAATTTTGTCCATAAGTTCATTCCTAACTATGCTGAAATTATGAAACCTATCTATAAGCTACTTAAGAAGGATGTAAAATTTGAATGGAATGATGAAAGTAAACAAGATTTTGAACAGATCAAGACTGCCATATGTGAAGCTCCGGTTCTTATCAGTCCAGATTATGAGAAGGAATTTCAGATCTTTTCTTTTGCCTCTGAAGACACAATTGCTGGTGTGTTGCTTCAGAAGAATGATCAAGGCCATGATCAACCTATTGCATATATGAGAAGGGCCTTGCAAAATTCATAATTGAAATATTCCATGTTTGAGAAACAAGCATATGCCTTAGTCAAATCACTTAAACATTTCAGAGTCTTCATCGGATATTCCAAGGCGATTGGCTATGTTCATAATTCCTCGGTTAAAGATGTGTTATCTCAAGTGGAAGGATTGGGCTCAAGGGGTAGATGGATTGATAAAATCCAAGAATATGATTTGGAGTTTAAACCAACTAAATTGATCAAGGGTCAAGGCTTGGCAAAAATGTTGACATAAAGTAATGAACACGCCTTGGATATGGTTAACCAAATTAATAATGAAGAATGACATCCTAACTTGCTAAAACTTGAAGAAGTAGATTGGTATACATACATCATTTTCTATCTTAAGAATCTGACTTGTCCAAGGCATCTAGTAGGACACAAGAAAAGGGCTTTGAGGTTAAAATCTTCTAACTATGTCCTTATTAGAGATGGTTTAGGATGGAAAAATCCTGATGGAATTATCCTTAGATGTGTGGATGACGTTGAGTCAAATGAACTAATGAATGAATTCCATGGAGGGTTTTGTGGAGGACACTTTGCTGCTAAAACTACTACCCACAAAATCCTTAGAGCAGAATATTACTGGCCCACTATATTTTCAGATGTACATCAACTTATTCAGAAATGTGAGCCATGTGAGCTTTTCACAGGAAAGCAGAAGTTAGCAGCACTCCCTTTGCAACTAGTGGTGGTTGAAACACCTTTTCAACAATGGGGTTTGGACTTCATCGGGAAGTTTAACAATAATTCAAGTAATGGGTTCTCTTGGGTTCTTACAACCACAAATTACTTTACAAAATGGGTTGAAGCCATCCCTACGAAGACAACAACCGATAAGGTGGTGATGGATTTCCTTGAAGACAGAATTATAACTAGATTTGGGGTCCCATCAAAGATAGTGACAGATAATGCCAAGGCCTTTTGTTCTGCCGAGATGTCGACATTTTGTTTCAAGTATGGTATTATCTTATCACATGCATCAGATTATTATCCCCAGGGTAATGGTCAGGCATAATCAAGTAATAAAAACTTAATGACCATTGTAAAAAAGATAGTCGGTGAAAATAAGAAATCTTGGGATAGTAAAATTAAGCATGCATCATGGGCAGACATAATAACAAAGAAAACAACAACTGGAAATAGTCCGTTTGAGCTAGTATATGGATTGGAGGCTAGGTTGCTAGTGCATCTTAGACTTCCTACTTATGGGTCAATTGATGACATTTCTACAGAGCAGGATGCAGTTCAGAACAGGGTCAATTAGATCATTGAGTTAGATGAAATCAGACGAGGGGCATATGATTAGAATTGCTGGAATCAGATAAAGGTTAAGAAAACTTTTGATAGGTCAGCCAGATACAGAGACTTCATTGTGGGTGATACTGTTTTATTATGGGATAAAGGCAGAGAGAAATCGGGAAAACACGACAAGTTTGATAGCTTATGGCTAGGGCCATACTTGATCAAAGAAATTGCAGGGCCGAATTATTTTCATCTCAGCCATTTGGATGGTTAGCCCATCAGCATTCCGAGGAATGGGCAACAACTCAAGCTCTTTTATAGATGATGGGGCAATGTGGTGTCTGAATGGACACCCTCTGTAATGTATCTCTAACCTTTCTCCTTGTATTTCAATTTTGTATTATTTCATTCTTTATGTAAATATGTACTTAGATTTTTTTTTTCTGTACTATAGATTTATTTGTTGTAAATTATGATGTTGTACTTTAGTTATTTCATTATGTAAATATTGTATAGCATTCATTGATTTAATCATGTATAAATGTATTCTAATGTTGGTTTTCGGTGTGCACTACGGTGAACACTCTGTTTTGTAGGTGTTGGATTCTCGTATGCTCTCCGTCTCGAAGTGAGAAGATCGAACACACGTCTCCATGTGGAGCCAGATGTTGACCGCCCATTTAGCATCGGTGGTCAACTCATGTGCTATGAAGAGATGCATCGTTAGATGCCATGTTGTCGAAGACCTTTGATTCTACAGGGCAGTGTTTGGCCCAACACTTATTTTGTAATTGGAATTTCCGCACCCTTGCGTGGGTTAATAATGTAATAGGTCTGCATGAGTCATGTCTAGGTCAGTTACCTTGGGATCGGTTCACTGGGAGAGTTCCTTTCACCGGGGGTTTTTTATCCTCAGGTCATCAGTTGGGCTTTTCAGCCTTACTGATTTCCCTTAAGTTTTTCCCTCACACTTTGCATATGTCCTCCAAAGCGGTGAACGACGTTCTAGTGGGCTTATGTTTTGGTAACTATATAGGGAATTCATTGTAAATGACCATGCAAGACATCATAGAAAATTTCGCGGAATTCCGTCGAGTCTAGATTAGTTTTTTTTTAATTAATTAATTTTTAATTAAATTTCCCTAAGTCTGGAGGTTTAGTTATTTAATTAATTAATTATTTTTGAGCAATAATTGTAAAAACTGGATCATTGGACTTTTGATAGGGGTATTTGTGCTCAAAATAAATGGAATAGCACCCCCTACATCCATGGACCAAGTTTCAGCTCAGTCAGACAACTTTAGCCACGGGTTAGTCCACCTAAAGTGTCAGTTAGTCTAAAATAACAATTTTAATTGCTAAAGTCCAAACATGGCAAATTGTAAAAAGTGTAATAATGAGTTAGATGATGTGAAATGTTGAAATGATGGTTAGAGAGAGACCCCCTAAGCATAACCTTAGCCTCCCAACCCTTTTCAACCTTGTTTAACCTCTTTTGCCACCTCCACACTCAAAAGTTGCGCCCCCTTAGGGAGATTGACGTTTTTCCATTTTTAATTTAATTGTGACTTGAGTGTGGCCCCCTCTCTTAAACTTGCACTTCATTTAGCCTTGTCTTCACCCCTAGAGGTGATCCCTTTCACTCCACATCACCCATACTAACATTTGGGTTGATTTTTGACCTTGGGGAGCGCTCTCCAAGAGAGTTACGCCCTCCTTCTTGTCTCTCCAATGAAAGTTACGTTTTTTATTGCTTGAGACTCTTCATCTCACCTAGAACGGATCTCGCACCCCTCCTTTGAAGTCTTGTGTGATCCAAACACCCTAAACTCATCTCTCACCTCTCATCACCTTCTCCTCATTCCATGAGGTGCGCCCTCCCTCATCTAGAACTTCCACAAATAATTATTTAAAAATTATTTGAGTCTCTTCACTTACCTTGGCACGAATCCCATGCCTCCTACATGCCCTTGGATCTATCTAATTGATTTTTCTATTTTTCTACAACCTAGATCTATTGTGCAAACCCTAGGAGGTGCGCCCTAGCCTAGAGATCTACTCTATTGCTTGGTGGTGGACACTTGGCTTAGATCCAAGAGAGGTAGGTTTGCCTCTCCAAGTATAAATAGATCTCTTTTCTCCTCCCCAACTCACCATATCTTGAGTTATTGTTATGCTACTTGATTTACAACTCTCTCTCTCTCTCTCTTTAGTCGTTTCATTCCATTTCATTGTCATTCTATTCTCTAGTGTTTTGGAGTATTTCTCTCCAATACCATTTTCTTGAGTAATAGAATTTTGGAGAAGCTTTTGAGGACAACAAGAGGAGTAAAGCGTATGCTTATTGTTCTTATGCATGGGAGGTAACATTGTTTTAGTATTGTTTCTAATTTCTTGCAACACTAGATCTTAGGTAAAGTGTTATCTAAGTAGGCTTAGTAGCGCGTATTGTTAATGTTTTATGCCATTATTATAGTTCTTTGCATTTCATAAGATAAGATCATAATAAGAACAAGATCACTAAGAAATACACATTCACAAGAGACACAACATTTATCCCGGGAAACCCTCTAGGGGAAGAAAACCCAACAAAAACTTCCTTATCATAAATAGCTTATACAATGTTCAAGAGATAACTCAAACCAATA